>JBBPTJ010000260.1:0-17534 GCA_038094035.1 Pulveroboletus aff. ridleyi
TAAAACAATAGTCGGACTGACAAGAACTGAGGGAAAGACAAAGATGATGGGAAGATAAATTTCTGATATTCAGAAGCACGGGTACACCAGTTTTATAGTCCTGGGTACGCCCGTAGACTTCTATCTATGAGATGAAACACATCCGAGGCCAATCGGCACCTCGGCACCCAGGGGACATACAATCTAAAACTGTCCAGTCCGGATGATTCGAATCCGGTACCGGACTAACATGATCCGGACCCGGATAAACGGGCGGATTGTACAAACGAACTCGGAAAAACAAGAAACGAACAAAATATAGAATAAACCTACCCGGATGGACTGTAGACGCGATGGACGATTGAGTGAACGCTTGAATGGACTGAAAAGGGGGCTGTATAACCGTAGGAGGGCTCGACCTCCTACAACGTGTTCACCTCACTCTTTTAATTACCGTCGCTACACTTCTCAGTCACAGAACTCTCCCACACCCATGGGATATCACTTACCATAGATAGTATATATTCACACCTTATCTGTAGCACAGCTTGGTCTGTGCACTCTCCTCTGTAATATATAAAGGGTGTGTCCTCAGCTGGTATCCCCAGCTTTGGCCACTTGTTCCTTGGGTTAAAACCTTGGACGGTTAAGTGCTCTCCTCAGCTCTCATTCTCTTTGCGAGGCTTTATGGCAAGCCTTAGTTGCTCGGCTTCAGTGTTTTTGCTCCGCATAACACTTGGCCAAAGCTTCATACTGTAACCCGAGTACGTGACCCGCCCGATGTTTAGGGCTGAACATTACAGAGAATCCTGAGAGTGTGTGAGTTTTTATCTGCCTCAGAAGAATCAAGAAAGAAAGCAAATCCACATGTTGTGGTTGCCGGGCCCAGGCATAAGGGACATTGTGTAGTGGTTCCACGTGATGGACCAGGGCATACCACCCATAACAGGTTGCATACACACTCGTCTGGCGTATTAAATACGGATAACGTTGCTGCTTGCCCATAGTGCACTAGGGCGTATCCTCTGTGGTTTGAGGATACCAGGTTCGTGAAATACCTGTGACATCCGCCGTCAGCACACGATATGTGTATGACACCACTTGTTATCAGGCGTCTACCCCTATGGGCTCTTCACCTGTCGAAGCAAATTGTTGAAGAAGACCAACCGCCATGAATCCCTCCCCTGCACGTTATCTCGACCCTCACCCCCGCAAGCATGCCCAGAGCTTCGTTGAAAGATATGAAGCAGTAAGCACTGTCAACCTGTCTGCCCCTGGATCACCAAGCTTTGAAGGGCTCTATTCCGCCCTTCCCGAATTAGGAGAACCCTCCGCTCCCCCCGCACCTGACCCAACTCCACCACCTCACTCCCATCCTTCCCGACCCTGCCAAGAACCACGACAAGAAATGTCGTCGTCATCTCTCTCCAACGATGAGCTAAAGGCTCTCCTCCAAGTTCTCCTTCGAGAGACAACCGACTCCCCTGCCACCATTGCCAAGAAGGTAGCCAATCCCGGAAAATGGGACAGCGACTGAAAAACATTCCGGAACTGGATGACTGGAATCAAGGTCTGGGTTTCCCTCCAAAAATGGGATTCTCGCAAACTCCGCATTGTGGCGGTTTTATCACAACTAGAAGGCAATGCAGCCGCCTTCGCAAGGCTCCAACTTGAGGAGTACATCGAGGAAGAGGAAAAGGAAGTCTTCGGAAGAGATGGCAAATCTCTCGGATATACCAGAGGCGACGACACCTGGCCGCAATGGCCAGAACTCGTCAAAACGATTAAGGACCACTTCCAGATAGATGTCCTTGCCCATGAGTCTTTCAAGGCTCTGACCACCCTAAAGCAGAATGGAGCTGCTATCGACACTTTCCTCCAAAAGTTTGAGGTTCTCTTCTGAGAATCTCAGATTGAAAATGGCCATGGTGCTGAAATCCTCAAATGGGCTGTGGACGCCCGGATTTATATGCAAGTCCACCTCCACATGACGGTCGAAGAAAACATTTATGACCTCATCGAGGCTTACCGAAAGGTTGGCCGATCATTCGAGTCCGCCGCAGTAGAGCGCGGATTTCAACCACCAAGGCAATGGGGGCCTCGAAGATACAACCCCCCTAATGGTCCACCGCCTAACCAGTGGTTTACACAATATGGAACCCAACCCGGGCGTGGTGCGCCCATGCAAATCGACACTGTTACGGGACAGCCCCAAAACCTGTCAATTATGTGTTACAACTGTGGTGAGGCAGGTCACATACAAAGATACTGCCAGAAACCGTGGAAGCCGAAAGGCCTGCAACAAGGAAGGCCCCAGCCGAGGCCTCAAAACCTTCAGCAAGTTTGGATACCCGGTGCCGACGGGTACTACACAGAAGTGTGGGTGGAGGACCCACCAGCCAATCAACCTCCTGCGCCTCAAGCGCAAACGGCCGTCCGGTCGGCTATGACAAGCTGACAAGATTACATGTCAGACAAAGCCCGTGCATACTGGGCCAACGTCTTCGAATCAGAAGCCAAGGCGAAAGCATCCGAGGCTTTAAAAGGAAACCACTGACCAGGAGTAGGGTACCAGTTGGTGATAGTTTATTCGCTGCAAGAATAAAAGCCGAAAAACAACACAAAAAACTAGAAAACTTACTTAACATCAAAAAAATAGTTACCGAGCATTTGGACCCCTTGATTAGGGACGATAGTGACACTTTAGTTAGATCTGGTTTCGAGCCGATGGATTCGGCCAATTGTACTACTATTCCTGTAAGTCCTGCAGACATCCTCGGGTGCACCGGTAGGAAAGTGGTAGGCATAGACAACTCATTGACCGTGCTCAAGGGTGAACTGATTAGCCCCGTAGCTGGCACTGAGCCTGTAGCCGAGCTTTCCAAGTGCACCGACGAGGATTTTCCTATCCGTACGATTAGCCAGGTTCTGATTAATTTAAAGAATTCTCCACCGTCCGCCAGGGGGTCTCGAAAGAGCTTGGCACCGGACTTAAAAAATAGTGTGCTTAATTCCCTATTTAAGAAAACAGTTTTCCCATCAGTAGTTATTAACAAAATCCCTACAGAAAATACCTTGAAGAATCCTGAAGAGTTCTTAGTTTCTGTCGATGTATTATATCAATCAGAAAAAGAAGAAAAACAAGTAACCATACCTGCTTTGCTCGACTCTGGAGCAGTCAACACTTTTGTTGACTGAAAATGGTGTGCCAAGCACAAGATCGATCTCATTCCTCTCAATGAGGAAATCAACGTGTACAACGCAGATGGACAAGTTGGATCTCTTGGAAAGATCTCACATAAAGCTGAACTCATGGCCTCGATTAACGGCCATCACAAAAAGATCCATGCATTTGTAATTGGGCTGGGAACTCACCGGATGATCATAGGCTACAACTGGCTCTCACGCCACAATCCAGAAATCAACTGGGTCGAAAAGAAACTAGAATTCACAAGGTGTACTGACGAATGCAACACATATGCACAGGTGCTTATTTGAAGCATTAGCCAGGACTCAAAGAAAAGGTTCCTGAAGTCTATCATGACTTCCTTGACATGTTCTCCGAACAGGAATCTAACCGTCTCCCCCTACAAAAGCCATGGGATCATGCCATAGATCTAAAACCAGATTTTGTGCCAAGAAAGGGTTGAGTCATTCCCCTCTCGGACACCAAACTGGAAGAAGTTCATGGCTTCATAGAAAAAGAGGTTAAAAAAGGATATCTCCGTCCATCGAAGTCTCCTCAAACTTCGCCAGTATTCTTCATTCTGAAGAAGGACGGAAAGAAACGGCTCATTATGGACTATCAATATGTAAACGAGGGCACCGTCAAGAACGCTTACCCTCTACCCCTTATTTCTCAGCTAGTGGATCGGCTCAAGGGTGCCGATATGTTCACCGCAATGGACTTGCGCTGGGGCTACAACAATGTTCATATCAAAGAGGGCAACGAATGGAAGGTGGCGTTTGTAACGCCTATTGGGGCTTATGAGCCGATGGTGATGTATTTTGGGCTTACTAATTCCCCGCCCACGTTTCAAAACATGATGAACAACATCTTTGCCGACCAATACGCCTTCCTAATTATTTATATGGACAACATGATGATCTTCACGAAGGGCAAAACCAAAGAACAACACGAAGCCCTTGTCAAAGAAGTCCTCCAACAACTCCGTGAAAACGATCTATTTATTAAACCAGAAAAATGCTCCTTCAGCGCCAACAAGGTAGAATTCCTCGGCATGAACATCTCGAAACATGGCGTTGAGATGCAAAGCAAGAAAACCCAAGCCATCACCGATTGGCCCGAACCAACTCACTTGAAGCAAGTACAGGCTTTCCTTGGCCTCTGTAACTATTATTGAAAATTTATCGCCGGGTTCGCTGACATTGCCAGGCCATTGAATGACCTAACAAAGAAAGACACCCCCTTTAGGTGGGGTCAAGAAGGAAAATGGGCATTCGAAGCCCTCAAAAAGAAATTTATGGAAAGCTCCGCTCCTCGCTTACCCGGACTTGACACACGGCATGCGGTTAGAAACTGACGCCTCGGATATTGCAACAGGAGCCGTCCTCTGGCAGGAGTGCGAAGACACTGAATGGCGACCCTGTGCCTTCCTTTCACACAGTTTCAACTCTGCCGAGCGGAACTATCCTATCTATGACAAAGAACTGCTTGTATTCATCCGCACTCTGGAAGAATGGCGCCATTACCTCATCGGACGAGAGAGTTTTGAAGTCTGAACCGACCATAGAAATCTCGAATATTGGAAGAAGCCGCAGACCCTATCCGGCTGACAAGCACGCTGGCACACGCTTCTCCAAGAATTCAACCTCACGTTCGTGTACCAGCCCGGGTCAACTAACAGGGCCGACGCTCTATCCCGCCGTCCAGATCATGGCGATGCCGTCACAGACCTTAATAAGGACATTATTATGCTACCAGAAAAATTATTTATATCAGGTGTTACATTAGAATCATCATTTCATATTAATCTTCGAAAAGAATCAGAAAAAATACAAAACGAAAAAATAAATCATTTCAATTACGATACCGTCTCCTCTCTCTTCATTAATGAAGACTCTGACCGAATCTATGTCCCTGAGTCGCTTCATCTTGACCTCCTTAAATTATCTCATGATGATCCAATATCCAGCCATGCGGGCATGTACTGCACGTACGATAGAATCCAATGTGCATTCTCCTGGCCGGGAATGCACAAAGATGTCACCAATTATGTTAATCACTGCTACACGTGCACCCTCACGAAGGGATCGCAAACAGCACCAAAGCAGTCTATTCAGCCCCTTCCCGTGTCCAAGCGACCCTGGGAAGATTTGTCAGTAGACTTCGTTACTGGACTTTTGGAGAGCCATG
Organism: Pulveroboletus aff. ridleyi; assembly: GCA_038094035.1. Lineage (NCBI taxonomy): Eukaryota > Fungi > Basidiomycota > Agaricomycetes > Boletales > Boletaceae > Pulveroboletus > Pulveroboletus aff. ridleyi. The sequence goes on from JBBPTJ010000260.1 coordinate 5,357, forward strand.
GCTTTGACACCATCTGTGTTATTGTTGATCAATTTAGTAAAGAAGTTATTTATGAACCATGTAAAAAGGCAACATCCTCGATGGATCTCGCCAAAATATTCAGGGATGCCGTATGGTGTATTCACGGCCTCCCCTCCACTATTGTTTCGGACTGGGGTCTGCAATTCATCTCGGAGTTCACAACGGAGTTGTGCAATCTCCTTGGGATCTCTCAAAAGATCTCCACCGCATATCATCCCCAGACGGATGGACAAACTGAACGTATCAATCGGGAAATGATACAATATCTCCGCACTTACGTCGCAAAGAAACAGGAGGACTGGGCTGACTGGATCAAAATCGCCCAATTCCATCATAACTCCTCCCTATCTTCCTCTCACAGGTCAATCCCGTTCGAGATTACGCGGAACTATTTCCCTCACCTCAGATTTGAAGGGTCATCCTCATCCCTGGCTGGTGCATTCGCATACTCTGCTGGCAAGTCCCACACAGAAGTCCAAGAAGCTCTGGAAGCTTCCCGCCAAAAGATGATCAAACGCACGGATGAAGAAGATCCCACTCTGTATCAGATCAGAGATAGAGTATGGCTCAGTACAGAAAACTTGAAGTTGCTGTACGTCGCCAAGAAGCTCACCCAACGCTGGATCGGACCTTATGACGTTATTCGGTCGATGCCTAACGCAGTTGAACTGCGTCTCCTGAAGAATGCCCACTTCCACCCGGTTGTCAACACTTCCCAGGTTAAGCCATACTGAGCTCCCCTTGATGGGCAGCCAATCTCCCGCCCCGATGCGGTCGAGGTTAATGAAGATGGCCATGAAGAATATGAGGTCGATCACATCGTCGGTTCGCGCCTCCGTCGCAGGAAACTGGAATATCATGTCCACTGGAAGGGCTATAATGACACGGATGACACATGGGAACCTGCCATCAACTTGCAGAATGCCCCTGACACCGTAGATTTGTTCCACCACTTCAACCCCTCGGCCCCGCGCCTGCTCCGCGGCCTCTCCCTAGCCACCTTCAACTCCTTATTCTCCGATTACAGACCCCCCGGTGGGGCTCCCATTCAGCCAACTCGTCTGGAATACGAGTCCTAGGAGGGGGGTAGTGTTATATCATATATGCTAACCTAATTATTTTTCACTTTCTCTTCACTTGTGCACCAATCACGTGACCAGATCACATGACACGGCCTAGACCATGACATCATATAACGTCACAACACGTGTTCACCTCACTCTTTTAATTACCGTCGCTACACTTCTCAGTCACAGAACTCTCCCACACCCATGGGATATCACTTACCATAGATAGTATATATTCACACCTTATCTGTAGCACAGCTTGGTCTGTGCACTCTCCTCTGTAATATATAAAGGGTGCGTCCTCAGCTGGTATTCCCAGCTTTGGCCACTTGTTCCTTGGGTTAAAACCTTGGACGGTTAAGTGCTCTCCTCAGCTCTCATTCTCTTTGCAAGGCTTTATGGCAAGCCTTAGTTGCTCGGCTTCGGTGTTTTTGCTCCGCATAACATGGCCTGCCTGTTTACATTCTACAGCCCTGAAGCTGGTACTCCGTTTGCAATGACTCATCTGGAACTTGAGTTATAGCAAAGGGGGGTAATGTTACAAACCATCTTCAGCCCCTTTCCTTTCTTAGTCACATGACCTATCACATGACTGGGTCCAGACCATGACATCATATGACATTATGCCTCATGGCTAGCATGCCCCTTTAATCTCTGTCAACCCTGGTGGGAACCCTCTTACGATTGTATATATTAGTCTATCCATGTATAGTAGTTTATCCCACAGACTCTATAGTCCATGCACACATCTCCATAGTATATAAATGTAAGAATCACTCAGTGACTGTCAGAGTCAACTGATGTATTAGTAGCTACCTGTAAGAATCACTAAGAAGGTAGCTATGAGAAATAGTACATTGTACAAAGAAAGTGGCTCACCTCAGTGACTGTCAGAGTCAACTGAGGTATGTGAAGAAATGTCCGAAAGATAAAGAGATGAGCACAAAGGACCAAGATTACATAATCAAGGTCCACACCATATACAAGTAATAACAACAATAAACCCAGGAGTCTCAGCTGGCATCTCCAGCTTTGATCACCTGTTGTCTCCAGATAATAGTGTGAGCTTGAGCCTGCCTTCTCCTCCTCCTCCTTGCTAGGCTTGTAATAGTCTGTGAAGCCAAGGCCAGTGCAATGGTTGTTAGCAATTCATAATACCCCCTGCACCAAAGTCCAAGAACTGAATCAGTTCGATGAAACTGACCCCTGGAAACTCCAAACTTTCCTAGTCCACAGTGCAAACTGAACTTCTAAGACCATCCTAAGGCCTTTTGGACAGATCATGCCAAAGTAACATTTGTGCAATCCTACCTGAAAGGGATGGCATTAGAGTGGTTCAAACCAGACCTCCTCCTTGATGAGGACCTGAATCTCTATCCAGTCTGGATAGATAATTTCTGGGAATTCATCCTGGAGTTACAGACAAATTTTGGATTTCACAACCCTGTTAGTGATGCAGAACACCAACTTGACCACCTGTCCATGAAGGACTCCCAACATATCAACAAGTACGTGGTTGAGTTTAATCACATCGCTTCACAAGTCTGAGGCTACAGAGAAGGCACCCTCTAGCATCACTTCTACAACAACCTCCCTGACCTGATCAAAGATGAGATTTCTCATATTGGGAAGCCACCAACTCTCTCTGAGCTCCAGACCCTGGCTCAGGCTATCGACACGTGCTATTGGGAGCACAAGTTAGAAGTCAATCGCCAGGTGAAACCATCCACCAACCCCTCTGCCAAATCCGAAAAATCATCTGGCTCTGGAAATCACCAATCCAGAAGCAGCTCCAACTCTGGTGATCCTAAGGAGTCCAAGGACTCCAAAGGGAAGTCCACCACCACCTCCACTGCCTCAAAGCCTGACCTTTCCACCAAGCTAGGGAAGGACAGCAAGCTCATAGCAGCTGAGTGAAAGCGCTGCATTGACCTAAAGCTTTGCATGTTCTGTGGCCAAGATGGTCACATGGCCAAGGAATGTCCGAAGTCCACCTCCAAGGCTGCTAAGGGTTGAGCAGCCAAGGTTGCAACTCTGGAAACCAAACTGGAGATCTCCCCAGAGGCAAAAAAATAGAGTGTGACCTCCAGGACTCTGCACAGTCTGGGGGTTATGTTGACTCCACTAGTGTACCAAAGGAGATCTGGCTCAACACATCCACTCTTTCCAATCCTTGCTCTCTCATTCCCTCCATCAGTGTCTGCAAACAGGATATTCCTCCATTTCCCATGCTTGTAGACTCCAGATCTTCTGATTGTTTTATAGATATAAAATTTGTTAATAAACACAATCTTTTGACCTACTCCATACTCCCACTCCAACTCTGACTTTTCAATGGGACATCCAACTTCACCATCACTCAAGCCATCAATCTCACCATCTGCTTTGAAACCGGTGACATCACTCTGATGACATTATACATCACTCTGCTAGACAGATCCTGTTCACTGGTTCTGGGACACAACTGGCTCACCCACTTCAATCCGTTAATTGATTGGGTTTTGAGCAGTATATCGTTCTGGCCATCCAAGCAGTTCATGCCAGCAAAACCAAGCTCACCTCCACAGCCTCCAGATTCACCTCCTCTGGCTAACCCTGTCACACCCGATCTGCCAAGTTTCTCCAAACACCAGGCTCCGCCCATCTCTTTTATCAGCACCCCCGCTTTTGTGTTGGCCTGTCAATTCCAGGGCTCTATCCAGTTCAGCCTGCAAATCTGCCCTCAGGAGTCTGAACTCTGGTCAGCATCCACTGATCTGGCCCCTCCTCCAGCTCTGGTCGACCTGTCTGGAATCCCTCCAGATTATTATTATTATGACTTCACAGATGTGTTCAGCAAGAGCAAAGCATCCATACTTGCCCCACATTGTGAACATGATCTGAAGATTGACCTGGAGGAAGGTACCTTCCCTCCCTTGGGCACCCTCTACTCCCTCTCCCTCTCTGAGCTTGAGGCTCTCTGGACATTCCTTGACAAACACCTCAAAAACAGATTTATCTACCTATCCTCTTCTGCCCATGCCACTCCAGTCCTCTTTGTCCACAAGAAGGACAGTTCCCTCTGCCTCTGTGTTGACTCCTGAGGACTCAACAAGATCATGAAGAAATATCGCTATCTGCTTCCTCACATCTCTGACCTCCTTGATGCTCCAAGCCATGCCAAGGTCTACACCAAGATTGATCTCTGGCATATGTACCATCTGGTCCACATTGCTGAGGGCAATGAATGAAAGACCTCATTCTGGATGTACTACAGATCTGTCATATCTGTCAATCCAGAACTCCAGACTTAACTCCAGACCCAACTCCAGACTACTGTCCTGCAACCTCCAGTGCATTCTCAATGAGTCTGCATCCCTGACACTCCAGACCCTCTGTATTTAGTATTCCTTGTTCTTAGTATTACATTCCATTCTTTGCCCACAGTACATAGCCACTAGCTTCATCCCAGTTCACCCTCCATCCCTGTGCTCTGCTTAGGAGCACAGCTCTGGTACACTTAGCATCTGCACTCCAGATTATTAGTAAGACCTATGTTCTACTCCCATATATAAGTTTCTGCACTTATAGTAGATACTTCAGTTTGAATATCAACTTGGACAGTCTCCCAAGCTCACCCTGACCCCCTTAAGTCTCCAAGACTCTCTTCTGAATCATCCTTGACCTTCATTGCTTGCAACAGGGTTAATCTGACTTCTTTCACCCATTCTGAAATTACAGGACACCCCCAGAGTTGTGACAAGGGTGCACCACACATGGTGAAGCCAAGTCCTGCTTGAACTCCAGAGTTCCGGAGTTACCTCCTGGAGACACCAGTTCTAACAGGATCATTTAAATGGCTTGTCATGCCATTTGGTCTGACAAATGCCCCTGTGACATTCCAGTGGTTTGTAAACTTGATCTTCATGGATCTCCTCAATGTTTGTGTGATAGTCTACCTGGATGACATCCTCATCTTCTCTGAAGACAAAGCCTCCCACAAGGAACATGTCCAGGAAGTCCTCTAGAGACTTCACAAACATGACCTCTATGCAAAACCTGAGAAGTGTAAATGGAATACCGACTCCACTGAGTACCTCGGCTACCAGCTTTCTCCCTCTGGCCTGACAATGTCTGAAGACAAAGTCACAGCTATCCAGGATTGGCCAGTACCTCAGAAGGTCCAGTACATCCAATCTTTCCTCAGTTTCATGAATTTCTACCAATGATTCATCACTAACTATTCTGACATCATCGTGCCCCTCACCTGCCTTACTCATAAGGGCACTCCATGGCTCTTCAACAACTCATGCCTTGCCACTTTTCAATCTCTCAAGGGCACCTTCACCTCTGCTCCTATCCTTGTCCATTGGACTCTGAATGCTCTGCTCATAGTAGAAACCAATGCCTCTGACTATGCCATCACTGATATCCTCTCCATCTGTTATCCAGATGAGGAGATCCAGCCTGTCACCTTCTACTCTGGGACACTGTCTGCTCCAGAGCTCAACTATAACACTCACAACAAGGAACTCCTGGCGATTTTTGAGTCCTTCTGGACTTGGAGACATTACCTTGAAGGATCTGGTACTCTGGTTGATATCATCACTGATCACAAGAACCTCAAGTACTTCACTACCACAAAGCTCCTGACCCACCAGCAAGTCCGTTGGTTAGAGTTCCTCTCTCAGTTCAACATGGTGGTGTGTTTCTGCCCCAGATGCCTTGGCGTGAAACCTGACTCCCTCACTAGATGCTGGAATGTCTACCCCAAAGAGGGGAATAAGAACTACACTCACATCAATCTGCATAACTTCTGCCCTGTCTTCACCCAGGAACAACTTGCTGCATCTCTCTGGGCAATCTACCTTGCAGCCTCTGTCCTCCAAGCTAGCACCCTCCTTGATATTGACTCTATTCACAGCGACATCCTATCTGCTCTCCCATCCCAACCCTCTGGCCACCATTCACATGTCTGCCTCCAAATCCAACTCTCAATGGTCAGTTGACTCCAACAGATTCCTCCATCTAGATAATCAGATATATGTTCTGGACTCTGCAGACCTCCATCTCTGGGTCCTCCAGTACAAGCATGACCATCTGCTTTCCAGACATTTCAGCCAGAATCACACCCTGGAACTGATCTGCCATGAATATACATGGCCTGGCATCAGGACATTCATCAAGGAGTACGTCTCCTTCTGTACCACCTGTGTACATGCAAAGGTTCCTAGACATTGCCTCTACAGACTGCTCAAGCAGCTCCTAGTCCCAGAAAGACCATGGAACTCCATTTCCATGGACTTCATCAAACAGCTCTCATCCTCCTCTGGGTTCATAGCCATCCTTGTTATCATGGACTGCCTCTCCAAGCAATGCATTTTCATCCCGACACACAATACCAACTCACTCAGCAAAGCCCTTAATATCTGCCTCCACTTCACTTCTAGATACCACTCAGAAGGTGACAGACAAACTGAATGGATGAACCAGACCCTGGAACAGTACCTCCAGATTTATTGTAACTACCAACAGGACAACTGGTCTGAACTCCTGCCTCTCACAGAGTTTGCATACAACAATTCTCTGAGTGCTACCACTGGTGTCTCCCCGTTCTTCGCTAACAAGGGCTACCACCTGAACATCATGATTCACCCTGAGCATAACCTAACCTCCACATGAGCCCGTGAGTACTCTATCGACCTTGATTCTCTCCACACCTTCCTCCAGAAAGAAATGGCTCATGCTTAAGAGTGATACCAAGACCTAGTGGATGTCAAGCGGATTCTGGCACTGGACTTCAAGGTCAGTGATCTAGTATTCATCAAGGCAAAATACTTCTGCTTCACACAACCCTCCAAGAAGTTATCCAAAAAGAACCTAGGGCCATACGATATCATCACCAAGGTAGGAACCCATTTCTTCACCCTCCACCTCCTGGATTCAATGAAGTCTGTTCATCCAGTCTTTCATGTCTCCCAATTGGAACCATCTGTTCCAAACACAATTCTGAACCACATCCAACCCCCACCACCTCTGGTTGAAGTAGATGGTGAACCAGAGTACGAGATATTGGAGATCCTTGACACCAAGTTGGACAGACAAAGAAAGAATTGCAAGTTGTTGTATCTGGTATATTGGTCTGGATACAAAGGAACTGACAAAGAGACTTCATGGTTACCAGCCATGGAGCTCAATCACACTTCCAAACTCATCTCAGAATTCTACCTTCAGTACCCAGATTGACCTGGACCTCACATGGCTTAACAAGAAACTCCTCCAATTTTCTGAGGTACTAATCTACACCTCTGTATCTACCTCCAATTCCACCTTCACTTCCCTCTCATGTCTCTCCATCTCCTTCACCTCCGCAGTCAACCCCTCCAGCTTCTCTCCTGCTAAACCTACATCCTCTGACCCCACCTCCAACTCCACCTCCAAACCACCTCCATACACCTCCTGTGTCTTTAACTTCACCAGCCTCTCTAGCAGATAGTTCTGCTGGTCAAGGCGATGGACAATGTGATGCATCTGCCCCCTGAGCTCCCTCCCCATCCTCTCCACCTCCACACTCTACTCACTCATTTCCAACTCCTTCAAGGTCCTTGCCTCCAGCATCTCTGCATGTGCCTTCTTATGAGACAATTCCACCTCACTCTCCATGCGTTTCCTCCAGCACTCTGGCCTCCTGTCTCTGCCTTGGTCACAACAAGCCCAGGCAGTCCAACACTCTGAGCACAAGGTTGCCTTACCAGATCCGGGCATGCATTCAAGACCATGTATTGTACACTGCAAGCATGTGCATTCCTTTCCTATCCCAGAACCATGAGCAGACTCTATGTCCTGGGCCTGCCTTAGGATCAGCCATGAGCATTCTGGTCCCTCGCCACTCACATCTCTACATGCCTCCTCTTCCTCCTGGCACTTCACCTCCACAGCTTACCACACCTCCTCCTTGCGCTTCTGGCACTCTTCCCTCTTGGCCTCCTGGTGAAGGCATTCCTTGGCTAGCCTCTTCTCCTGCATCTGGTGATGCTGCTCAGTGAACTTGGTAACCATCAGGTCATCTCCATCTCCGCTGACCTTGACATGCAACAGGGTCAATCCAACTTCTTCCATCCATTCTAAAATTATAGAATACCCCCAGAGTTGTGACAAGGGCATACCACATACAGTGAAGCCAAGTCCTGCTCAAACTCCAGAATTCTGGAGTTACCTTTCAGAGACCCTGGCCATAACACTCTCTTACTAGTTAGCAATCACCAATAAGGGTTTTTGTTATGGTCATGTTGAGCAACCATCAGAAAGGATAGAACAACCCTTCAGCTAGAAGAAACTACACCTTCAGTGGATGACAGTACTACCTGGCAAGGAGAGAATGCCTGTAACCCAAGGCAGGGAGTTACAAGTGCTGGTAGCCTATTGAAGGAGTGCCCAGAGTTCAGAGCTATTTGAACTGGACCCACTAGGGTCTATGAGAGGGGAAAATGACAAGTGGTCAAAGCTGGGGTTTAGCCAGCTAGGACTGCTACCTTATATATTGCTATGGCCCATGCATGGACCAAGCTGTACACTACTATACATGGATTAACTGTTAAAAATCTAAGTAAAAGGGCAGTAATTGCCCACTCAGCTGCTGCCCAAGAAGTAGCAGGAATGACTATATTCACCTAAGTAAAAGGGCAGTAATTGCCCACTACACTAATTAGCAACAGTAATAAGGTAAAGCAAAACTGGAACTCATCTCAGCCACTGCCCAAGGAGTAGCAGGAATGACTGAGGGGAGCCCAGGAGCAAAGGGGAATATATATGAAGTAGGTGCAGATGTGAGCATGAAGTCCGATCAACTCCAAAGTGAAATAAGTGATCTCAATAAGGAAATAGTGAAGGGGAAAGAGAAATAGCACAAAGTTATGGAATGGGGGCAAAGTGAAGATAGGGTAAGGAAATGACATAAGGAGTGTGTACTGGCATGGCATTGGACGCAAGTTCAACCTTTCTATCCATCTCTGGCCACTCCTATAGGACATTGGTAACTCCTATGTAGGAGCTATAGAAGTTCATCCAGGAGTTCATTAGTGAACTTCAGAGTTAGACAGGAGAGCCCAGAGGAGATTGGAGTTGTCATCTCTAACATTAACTAGTATGTATAAGGTAATCTAGGGAAGATGGTAATGACCATGGGTAAGGAATGGAAGGTGCAGACAGAGATAAAGAAGGTACAGCTGCTATGAGGTGAACCCTGAGATCTGGATCTAAGATAAATAAGATGTGATACAATAGAGGGATTAGATTGGATTGAGAGATCTAGGGATGGCATGGGAATGCTGAGGAGATCTGATCATGGGGGGATCTAGGATAGTCTATACATGTAATCTATGAGGCATGATGTCATAGATGATGTCAGGGTCTGGACACTGTAAAACACTGATCCTATCTGGAGTGGATAAGAATTAGATAAAAGAAAGGGTATGAGTATAAACTCAACCCAAGGGAGGGGGCCAGGAGAAACAGGCTAAGTGAGAATGGACCTAGGCAACTAGCCCTCAGATTTATAAATGGAAGATGGGAAGTGTGGAAAGATGTATTCTCAGGTGTCATACACTGGTTTTATAGTCCCAGGAATACCAGTGGACTTCTATCTATGAGATATAACTAATCTGGGGCCAATCGGAACCCAGCAGATATGTAAGCTAAAATAATACAGTCCAGATGATATGAATCCAGTACTGGTGTAAAACACAGATCCTATCCAGAGTGGATAAGGATCAAATAAAAGAAAAGGGTGTGAGTATAAACCTGACTCAAGGGAGAGGGACAGCAGAAACAGGAGGCAAGAGAGTGAGAACCTAGGCAACTAGCTCTCAGACTTAAGGATGAAACAATGGAAGGTGCAGAAAATTGCATTCAGAGGTGTGATACACCAGTTTTATAGTCCTGGGAATACCCATGGACTTCTACCTACAAGAGGTAACTAATCCGGGGCCAATCAGCACCCAGAAGATATGTAAGCTAAAACAATCTGGACCCAGAAGAACAGGCAGGTTGTACAAATGGATGTGAAAAAATGAAGAACTAAATAGAATATGAAGAAAACCTACCTGGATAGACAATAGATACTGTGGATGCTTGAACAGACTCTTGAAATGGATGAAAAAGGGGGTTTGCAACCATAGAAGGACTCAACCTCCTACATCCATGGAGGACTTGAATACTGACTGTCCCTAGTCAGTCACATGACTGTGAGAAGTCATGGCTCAGCAAAGACAATAGTGCTGCAGGTAGACTGAGTGTCCACCCGATCACAGGGTAGGCTCTGTAACACATCGCATTGCATCCCTTTCTCTTATCCTCTCATCTCTCTTCCTCATGAGCCATGTAAAATGTCTGACATCAACGATATCCTTATGTTCACATCTCAACCCACAAGAGATGATCCACAAGCACACACCCATGCAAACCTCAAGGCAGCCAATGAGTCAATACATATTGTTGCTAAAACTGTCCTGAATGATAAGGACGAGCTGGATAAAGAGAAACAGATGTGGCTTATCAAGTGGGAAAGTACTGTGATGTGTGGCCAAACTTGTTGCCTTGGATCCAACTACTAACCCATCATAGAAACATGCACTCAGATGTTTATGAGATGCATGCTGCCTTGGCATTGAGGCAGTTCTCAACACCAGAACAGCTGAGAAGATATGGGAGTTTAACAAAATTGCTGCTAGATAGAAAAATGAGGTGGCTATCTGACAGCAGCCATGAGATAACAAAGACATGCTGGTTCTGAATGAGATCGAGCCAGCACATGCCTTAGAAGAGGTCGAACAAGCAACTGTCCCACTGCAGGCAAATACAATCCCAACAGATCCACTTCTAGGACCAAGCAAGGAGACAGGTATAAAGAAGCGACTCCCCATTGTCGTAATCCTGCCATGGTCAACCAAGGTTGTTATGAATCGTGAATGACTGCACCACTGGCCTCAGCCTTATAGGCTTCTATGAGCCTGGTGAGGAGAAGATGGAGGGGTGGGCTCAAGCTCACACTATTATCCAGAGACAACAGGTGGTCAAAGCTGGGGGCGCCAGCTAAAACACCTGGGTTTATATACTATGGAGATGTGTGCATGGACCATAGGGTCCATGGGATAAACTACTATACAGGGGTAGACTAATGTACATGATTGTGAAAGAGTTCCCACCAGGGTTAATGGAGATCAAAAGGATGTGCCAGCCATGAGGCATGATATTGTATGATGTCATGGTCTGGACCTGGTCATGTGATAGGTCACATGACACGAAAGGAAAGGGGCTGAAGATGGTTTGTAACAAAGGTAAGTGGCAAATCCAGTATCACAGTATCTGTACTAATGAATCAAATCAGCAGTAACAATTGTTCTAGATGAGGACAAGGAGGATGGTGAGGGTGAAGATGATGAGCCTGCCCAAAAGAAAGTCACTACGGGCAACACTTCTGTCACCCATGATCAGCCATGCAGTGGCTGTGCCAGAGCAAAGATCCAGTGCCATGGTTGTGAAGGTCGCACCTGTGACTGCTACCAAGAACTTAAAGTGAAGTGCAACAAGTCCAGTGGGCAAGGGGGAAAAGGGACAAAGACAAAGATGACAGATGGGCCAAAGGGATCAACAGACAGAAAGGGGAAAGGCAAAGCCCCAGGTGAGTGGTATCTGGGCTCCATACATGTAACTAACTCTTGTTAGAACTGTTGAATTGTCCATGTGTCATATCGATCGAATCTGGTGCTCCAGACTTAACTCCAGACAACTCTGAACACCTTTCCTGCGACCTCTGGTGCATTCTCAATGAGTCCGCATCCCTGACACCCCGGACCCTCTGTATTTAGCATTCCTTGTTCTTAGTGTTACGCTCCATTCCTCGCTTACAGTACATAGCCATTAGCTTCGCCCCAGTTCACCCTCCGTCCCTGTGCCCGCTTAGGAGCACAGCTCCGGTATACCTAGTATCCACACTCCGGACTATTAGTAAGACCTATGTTCTACTCCCATATATAAAGTCCCCGCACTTGTAGTAGATACTCCAGTTTGAATATCGACTTGGACAGTCTCCCAAGCTCACTCTGACCCCCTTG
>JBBPTJ010000261.1:0-17507 GCA_038094035.1 Pulveroboletus aff. ridleyi
TTCCTTGTACCAGCCTATCACTTAGGCCCTCTCCTGCCTTTTTCCATGCCCACCTCTTCCCATCTGACCCAATGCAATTGATCTTGGTCTCATCTGACCATATAACCTGCTTCCAATCCTCCACAGTTCAGTGCTGATGACTCTCTGCAAAATCCAACCTAGCTCTTTTATGAGCAGAACTAAGACAAGGGCATTTCTTCTTCACCACAGCCTTCATGCCTGCTTTCTTCAAGTAACGACAAATAGTCTGGGAGGAGATGGAATGGTTCTTGATGTCCTGAAGAGTCTTGGTGACCTGGACTGCATTTTCAGCCTTTCTAATTCCAATAAAATGAATAGCATGGCACATATTAGCAGGTGTGATAAGGGTAGGACAACCACCAGAGAATTTGGCCAGGTTTGGACAAAGTTTAGAGCAAATTCTACTAATAGTGGAGTGGTGGACACCAGTAGAATCAGAGATTTGATGAGTGGATTGACCCAAATCCAAGAAAGAGATGATTTGATTGGTTTGAGCAGCAGAGAGAGATTTCATGGTGGTGGTAGTGGATCAAGAGTGGTATTTTGGTTTATTTGTATTGTGTTGAACATATTATAGGTCACATGACCCATTGCTTATGTTAGAACATATGAAAATATATCAATTTTGAATACTACTAGATCAGCAACAAAACTGTTGCAATGACACAACCAACTTAAAATGGCCATATCTCTGTACCCTCTGAACTGAATCACATAACCCAAGGATCAATAGCAAGCCAGGAGTGCCTACTATATTTTGTCTCACTAATGCTAAGCGATATTCCCACGCCCTAGCTTTGTATTTCATACACAATGCAAATGTATCAAACATTGCAACACTTTTGTTGCTCAGCGTATTCTATCTGAGCAATCTGGATGCTGTTATAGCCTAATTCATAAGTCTGACTCCACAAATTCTCCCCCTATCTCACATCTGTCATCTCACTCTGTGCACTTGGTTGGCATGCCTGTGGATAGCTAGGTGCAATATTTTTTGTGATATGATGTGTGTAATGTCTTTTTCTACCACTCATGGTTCTGATTCAAGTACATTAGATGGGCATCAGAGAACCATCACCAACATACATGCACACATTGCTTGACAGTATTGAATTCAGAAGGTCCTCCCTGCCTTTTTTCAGATGACAAGGAAAGTAGCTAACTTGGTTGTAAAGGAAGAATATGTGTGTGCATGCAATTTTAAAACAAGACTAGCTGTGCCTAAAAGATAAGAGGGCAATGTCCTAACAACCTGCATAGTATGGCAAGGAACATGGATTGCAATGAGAGTATTGAAAAAGGAGCTTGGCAAGCTTCATGGTATATAAGCTAGGAGAAAGAAAGGGAGATGAAGCATGCCCTAAATAGCAAGGATCTGATGTTGTGTTAAGCACCTTGAAGAGAAGTGTAAAGGTGGTTCATCACAAATCTGTTATTCTGGCATCAATATTTGCATCTGACCTTTATATAGAGTGATAGTGAAACAGTGGAATAGCTGTGTTTGGATATGAAGGGTTCAATGGCTGAATCAGCAGACCTAGGCCACCAAAATTGTAAGCTAATGGCTATGAAAGACATGGACCTCGTGGCTATCTGCAATTTAGATAGTCAACTTAAAGAATATAAGCACAAGTATGGGCTAGCAAATGCTGAATTGAGAAATGCTTTTTTTGGCTCTTTTTGATGCTGAATTTGAGAGCCTTTATTTTCTCTGGTAGCCATTTCTCAGTTATATACACAAGCCCCTAAGATGGACAGTCAAATATCTAGCCTCAGATGGTAGACTAATAGACATACACATCACTGCCTTTGTATCATGGGCTGATAGTCTTTTAATAGCCAGATGATCAAATACCCTGACATGCATGCTTGTGTCAATGAAAGCTACCATAAACTCTACCTCTGTGATGATTGAAGATGTTCAAGCATATGAATTACAGCCTTCATGCATCAATGTTAACATTGATCACCTCCACACCCTTCATAAACATCTCAAAGTAACCCTTTCAGACCTTGTGGCTGCAACCAAAACACACACTATGAACTCTGGGTCATCACTAGTCAGTCTTCTCAATGCTGCTGTGAGCCATGTCTCTATGACCATCACAGAGGCCTCCAGGATCATTTGCATTCAAAGAGATATATGTGCCAAACAAAAAGAATTTCAGGTTCCTTCTTTGGCTTTGCAATTTCCACTATCTCATCACTCCATCAAGGAGTTACAGTCTGGATGTGAGTATAAGATGTCTGCTACAAGTCCACAGCATGGAGAAGGGGATTTTCCAGCTACTTGATACATGAACTGAAAAGGAATGTCACCTTCTGAGTCCTCAAGTTCTAGCACAAACTCATCTCCTCCCATATTCATATTGACAAATTGTCACCTATTCCAGACAGTGGTGAAGTCAGTAACAACTCTGCACCATCTAAAGATGCATGGTCTGAACTCAGGGTGCACTTGCACTTTTATTTATTTTTGCAGTTCAGGGCTGCCCACTGACCTCACTGCCTATCCATGAAATAGCCCCATCTTGAAGCCTAGACCAAATCCACTGCATATGTCATCCAAAGTGTACCCTCCAGAGTATGTACTCTGATACCAGCACCAAATCTGAATGAAAACTTGACACAGATCATCACAGTCATTGTGTCCAGTATTGTTGCTGTCTGCAGTGGCAACTTGCCTCCCACATCTGCACATCAATGCACTGAAATTGTAGCACAACTTTCTGAACATGCAAAGAAGCTTCAAGAGGTGCAGGAGTTGCTAGAAGTGATGAAGGAGCCAAGGAAAGTCATGGCCAAGTCCAGTTTTATGGTTGCAGATGTGATAAAAGAGCTGATGAAGCTTGGAGAGCAGTAGGTGGTAGATGAGGATGGATAGTTCATACTGCACAGTGGTTTTTTTTTCTGTTTATGTGTGCTCAAACCAACTGACCATGTAGTGTCTCTAGTGTTTTTCTTTCATTAATTGCTCTTCTGCTATGTTGTTATATCCCTCCACTTGTTAAACATCATAGTCTAGTGATGTGTTATCTTTCAATTTTAGTGTTAATATAGCATCAACCACAGAGTTAAGTTAGTACACCAGATGGAACTAGTAACCAGCCTGTCTAATGAGGCAAATCATCAATAGATGATCAATGATGTGAGATTTGCCTCCCCACTCATGCTATAATCCACTATCTGGTACCAAGGTCACTATTAACTGAAGTTATTCAACCTGTCTGATCAAACTTGAGGCTCTTCTATCTAATACATCAATGTGCATAGGTGGGTCTAGTTGGGCACACTACTGATGTAGTGGCATGTTTCCCTGATGAACAGAGACATATAATATGTAACATTGATGTTCAAGTAATCATTATCACATATCACATACCAGTACTAACAATTCCATCTAGCAACTCTTGAATGTCTTGAGCTACCTTTTTTTCATCAGCAGGCTTATCCACACCCCCAGGTGCCAGACCCACTTCATTTATTGTGCTCCCTCCTAAACTTGATTCCTAAACTCCAAATTATAACCCCCTGCCATGACAGTGTGGTAGCCCCACTGGCACTGGCCTCATTATTGTCACCCCATCCCCCATGCTCCAAGAGTGCTGCAAATGCCCTTTCAAATATAGTAGCATCAAGCCCACCATTCATCCTTACAGGTTCACAGTCAGTGCCAAAATTTGCATCATTGGAAAGCCAGTTTAAAGCAGATAGTGGAAGTGATGGTGACATGTCCCCAAAGACAGCTTCTGAATTAGATAATCATGCAGCATCTTTGTCAATCAGGAGTGGTTCTCCTTCTGTGTCAGTCATCCAGGTTTCCTCTGTGAGCCACACATCAGCCTCAGAGTCAGGAAGCTACAAGGCTATATGTATATGCATCAAGAGTAAGGCTGTAATATCTCCTGCAGTCCATCAGGGTCACTCACAGAGGGTGGAAAAGTGCTAGAGTCTGGTACAAGGTAGTTTATCATCAGAGTGTTGAAATTGCTATCACAGTGTTCTTCAGGGCTTGAGAACATACTGGTTGGGGGAGGTGATGAAGGTGGCAGGGGACTAGAGATATATTCCACTTCTGTCTGTGATGTGCTGCTATCAGAGATGACATCATGTGGTTCACTTGCCTTCCACCTGTAAAAATAGACACAGTGATGCCATGGTGGTAAGACATACTTGTCATCCCTAGTGCAAGCATAGTGTACTCATAGTTATATGCAAACCCACTAGGGTAGAAGAAGCTGATCACTGTTAACTTTGGGGGCAGCTCCATCCACACAAGGGATGTCAACCTGTTTTCATGCACACTCACCAAGATCTACTCTCAGAAAAAAAAAAAGGATCAAGATAAATCTTGATAGTTATCAAATGCCACACACTTACCATTGTTTGTGAGGCCAACTTGAGCTGCTCCATACAGGAGAGCCTGTCTATGCTCACAGCATTCACCTCAATTCCATGCTAGTCACACACTTCATACAGTTCTTTCAATAGCTTCTCATAATTCTCTTAGATAAGCATATGTCAGCCCCATTTCTGACACAAGATATAGGTGATGATGGGTCTTAAGCTTTCATCAGGACCCTCACCCAACCTACTAAACTTTGTCATGGCATTGCAGACTATGGTCCACCAGTGTGCACTTCCTGGCAGTGCAAATGCCTTGGAGGCAACATGCTCTGTACTCAAAAATGTTTCACCCTTCATTGTGACTGAACAATTGGAGAAAATAACATAACCAAGGACCACTGGCCACCCCACCATCTCTGTGCAGTCTTCCCAATCAACCAAGTACTCAGCAATGGCAGAGGGGAAGGTACTACAGAGAAACCATTGGTTCATAAAGGAGTAATCTCTTCAATGATCAGTATCTGTGTGGATGAACCAAATGTGACATAGGACAGAGAGTGAAAATAAACCATTAATGGAGATGGAAGGGTCTAATGAAGAATGTGTTTACCAGAACCCAAAAAAAAAGCTTGGCAAACTGATGATATATGATGTTGAGGAAATAAGACAACTTGGTCAGATCTCCTGTTTCAGTTATAACAAATGTACAATTGGGGTGGGTCATTAATGATTCACTGAATCGAGTGTCAGATGAGGGGTGTTTGCTCTCAAGAACAATACACTGTGGTTCCATCTATAAAGTCTATACTGGTTCCAAATAGTTCTTGTGCTTTGTTGGGGACAATAATGTGAAATTCACAGTTAGCTGGCAAATGAGCTATATTGGCCATAGCACCATTGGCTACCTTGAGACCTGTTAACATGATGGTGTTGTGATTCAGAACTAACTCTGGATCATCAGTGATGACAAAAACAGTCCCATTTAGCAAAAACAGGCTGTCAAATGTTGTCCAGCCTTATGTAAATGCAGCATGTCAGAAATATGCCTCTCAATGAGACAATGAGAAACAAGTCTGTGCTTTTGGCCCAGCATTGAGACATGAAAGGACTAGATTACAAAGCACAACACTACTTTATAGGCAGAGTGCTACTTATATATCTATAACAACTCTAGACCCTAAGAAATATTGGGTAAAGGGTATGATAATGGATATTAAATAAGGATTCTGGAATGGAAGTGTAAATAGTGAAATAAGTAAGTAATGAAATGGAAGCATAAGAATGTAATGACATAGTGATGACATATTAATGATGTCATATGAATTGGTCTAGGTTCTAGATAAGATAAGTGATATGATCATAAGATAGTGTCTGTTATAAGATTAGATTAGATAAGATTATAATATCTTTAAGTTGTGAAATTCATGGTTTTGATACAGCAGTAGGTAGTAGATTAAGTTAAGAAAACAAGTCACACACCAGAAATATGAGAAAATGTAGTTATTGAGAGCACTTGCCTAAAGAACCATGTCAAATGTGTGCACCAATGTTCTGATTCAGTGAATGGAACCTTAATGCTCTGTATGGCAAAGTCAAGGTCAGGGTCATGTTTTCAGGCAATATTTTCTGAGACTGTACACTTGGTACAAAAGAACTAAATGATCTGACTTGGCAGAGGTTCAGTTCAAAACAATGCACTTCAAATATTCTATCTTGCATGGGTTAACACCTGTGGCTTCACTCCTGTTGTAAGCCATCTACCTAGTTTGTCCTGGGATAATGAGTAATAGGTGTTATGAACCGCATGCAACTAACTTTTATCTTCACACTCTTTTCATCACTTTCCTTACTCCTTATGCTCCTTTCGTCATGTGACCTCCACGAGGCCGATCACATAACCAGTCATGTAATATATCCAGACCCTTGATGTCATCTATGACATCATTGCCTCTAGGGTTACATGTTGACAACCCTTAGACTACTCTAACCCTTATTCCCATCGGATCCCCATGGCAATCCTGCCACCTCCTAGATCTCCCGATCTGATCTAATCTCCTCTTCATGTATCACCTTATTTATCTAGATTCCCATCTCTGCGGATCTCAGATCCAGATCTCAGGGTTTGCCTCATGGCAGCCTTGCCTTTTTAATCGCCGTCCACACTTCCATTCTCTACCCATGGTCATTACTGTCTTTCCTTATGTAGCATAGCCTTATCTATTAGTTACCCTGTATAGTAGTGTACTGCTTGGTCTGTGTGCAGGCCTGTACAATATATAAGGCAGTGGTCCCAGCTGGCTAAACCCCAGCTTTGACCACTTGTCTAGTTCACTGTTCTTGGGCCACTGGGACTTGGGTTAAAACCTCGTCTGCTAAGGGTTCTCCTCTGATCGGCTATGCTGGCATTTGTAGCTCCCCTGCCAGGGTTACAGGTTTCCTCTCTCTGCCGGCTAGCCTTGTTATCGGCTGTAGGTTTGGTTGTTTCTTCCGGCCAAAGGGTTTTCCCATCCCCTTTGATGGCTGCTTGACACAGTCATAACAATAGGTAAGTGTGAGATATGACACACTGAGTCTTATGGATGGGAATCTTGCCTTCAAGAACAATCTCATTAACTTAATTGTATTTTTCTTATCAAGTATGAGGTGATGGTAGGTGCTAGCAAAAAGGTCAAGGAGGTCACCAACCTTTTGTCTATATGTAGTGCTGTTCAATGTAGGTCTGAGGCCTATAATTCCAGCCTTCAGGCCTTCAGGCCATACTTAGGCCCTGCCCTACTGTGAGCAGGGCTTGGGACTAAGAAGGGCCTAGGACTGGCTGGGCTTTTATTACATGATGTGGCAGTGACCTGTGCCACCACCTGACCCAATCACACCATCACCTGACTAACTGTATCACCACCTAACTCAACTGCACCACCATCCAGCTTGACCACACCATGATTTTTCCATGCAAAATCAATGGGAACTGCATAGAAATATAGATGGGATAAAATTTCAGAAAAATGGCACAATGAGTGGGATGTGTTGTGACTCAAAATGAGTCAAAACAAACCCACTAGCTAGAGAAGAGTCAGGTCAATGCAACTCTCAAGAGCACATAACAGGGGACATATCTGAGCCACCCAGCAGCATCCAGAAAGGTCCCAAGATGTCCTACAATGCCTATTAACTCACTGCACTAATGCAGAAAGCTAAAGATCATGATCTAGGGACATCAGCACATTGTATATGATGTATAGGACCCAAGGGAAGTAATCCAGGAGCATGAAACACAAAGATGAAAGCATAGAGGCCACTTAAATGCAGATCACATGCACTGAAAATCCCTTCTAACACAGTGCCACAAGTTTCCAATATATATGCCCCCTGTTCTCAAACCACCACCATAAGTAAGAGAAGTAGTACTCACCATTCACTTTGTGCAATCATGACCAATCAAATAAAGCAGAGATAAGAGTACTTATCTATGAAGGATCTGAGATGAATGCTATGAACCACTGTGTCAGACAGCCTAAGAATGGCCATCAGTGCTGAGAAGGCAACAGATGTCAATACAAGGAGTCTAACCAACTAAGTTAAGGAAACAGACAAGAAAAATCTGTGAACAAGTGAGAAGGATCCATAAGTTACAAGGATTGTCTAGAGCATCACAAAAGCAGTGCAGACCAAGGAAAATGTGGTAAGAAATAAGGCAGCTTAGTAAGGGTAGCAGAATAAGCAGTACAAATGGCAACTCAAAATGAACTGTTCCAACTGGCAGCCTATCCATAAAATATTGTGAGCACATGGTGGCCAATAATTGATGAGTACTGGGTCTTATGGTGACATTTGGTTGGTTTGGGAGTCTTCTAGTCACAAATCAAATGCTGGTAAGGCAACCATTCTCTAAAGAATCTGTTACTTGATGGATGATCCAGAGATCTATAGCAAGAAAGGAAGATGTGTGGCTGAGTGTGCTGAATCATCATACAAGTCTGGAACCACCACACATTGTCATACTGCCCTCCCCATTTGCCTCAGCACTGTCCTGCCAGCAATTAGCCACTGATAATGACAGGACACCCAGAATTGCTCAAGATCAACCTTATTGCCCCCCTAGATCACCTGGGTTGCCTTGCCTGTGTCTCTCAGAGGGCTTGTTAGGTATAACATCAGCTTCATCTAGCTGATGTATATAACAGCACATGGTGTGTCCTCCTTTGTGCCTCCTTCAGTCATTCTTCACTTCCCTTGCCAGTATTTAGCATCCTAGGCTTACTGGATACAGCATCAGTCTTCATCTGGCTGACATATATAACAGTGCATCCTCACTCCTCTTCTGCCTGTCTGCACTTCCCTTACACCTGGCACTTCTATCAGTGGCCTTCACTGCCCTCACATGTGCATTTCACTGCTCACCCAGTTCTCTCACCTGCATCACAGCTCACTTGAGTGAGTCTCTAGGGTAAGTGCACACAGTGCTCTGTGTACCTTGTTGCTCACTCAGGTCCTCTCACTTGCATCACAGTATGTCCTCCTTTTCCACCTACTGCCCACCAGTTGCTCCTTATCTTCCTTCCCCATGTACCTTGTCCCTTGCCCAGGTTATTCTGGCCATATTCCTGGCTCACTAGTCACAGTGTGTCCTCTCTCCCTTTCTGCCTGTCTGTGCTCCTTTTACATCACCCACCAGTGTTCTTTGCCTCACCACCATCTGCCTTTACTTGCTACCATTTCAATTGGATAATCACTACACAACCACCTAACTGTGCACAACCCACCACCCCTGACTGGACAACTACCTGACCCAACTGTGCAACCACCCAACCATGCCATGGCCCACCACTACCAACTATGTGACCATCTGACCCAACTGCATCACCCAACCTGATCATATCACCTGACTGTGCTACCACTTGCAACTGCATAACTGCATGACCACCCACAACTGCATGACCATCTGATCTGACTGCACAACCACCTGACCTGACTCTGCAACCATCTAACTTGACCACCTGATCATGTCACTGAAGCTCACACCTAGGCCCAGGCCCTAATAACACTATTTGCATATGTTTTTTTGGGTATATAGGTTTTTTGGGAGGGTACAAATGTATGCTATGTTATCTCAGATTGTTAATATTGTGAGTACACATATTATTACATGATGGGGGGTACCTGATGTGCTAACAACTTCTGATGTGACACAGACAGCACCTGACACCTGGACATTCCATGATATTGATATTCTACCAATGATATGATAGACGCATACAGTGAGGTGCAAAACCGTTACAATATTTGGTATTTTTGGAGTGTGTGTGATGTAGTATCTGAGGGTGTGGGAATTTCGCTTAGCTTTAGTGGGGGCGTGGGAACTACTAACCCTTGGCTACAAATGTTGTCCCTGAGTCATGTGACCATGAGTGAATGCTGTGGAGATATACCCATTTTAATCCACATATATCATTATAACAGTTTTGCACCTTTTGATAATGGTAGTAGAATTGTTGGTAAACAGTAGGATAGTTGGTGTTTATTTGGCATACAAACAAATATACACATGTAAACATTATGTCTGAGTTTGAATTGGCTCTTACACTTCTTTGTTTTCAACCACTATCATTATGCGATCTCTCTCTTCTACTCAAAAGAATACCATTTTATCACAGCTTGATGCTGGTCATTCTACTCACTCTATTGCCTCTTCTACTGGTCTCAGCATTGCTACTGTGTCCAGACTTTGTTCCAAGGAGCGTTCCAACCTCCAAAAGTCTACTGGAGGTCACCCATCAAAGCTCTCCCCCTCCAATATTCACCATGCTATCCATCTTATTTCATCCCAGAAGGCAGAAAATGCAGTTCAAGTGACCAAAACTCTCTCAGGGATCACCAATCAGCCTCTCCATCCAAGCACTACTCATTGATACCTTAAAAAAGCTGGAATGAAGGCTATAGTCAAGATCAAACAACCTCTACTCTCTGCAAAATATCATAAAGCACATTTGGACTTTGCCTATGCCCATAAAGATTGGACTCTGGAGGACTGGAAGAAGGTGATATGGTCTGATGAGACCAAAATTAATCATCTAGGCTCAGATGGGCACAAATGGGCTTGGAAAAAATCAGGAAAAAGGCTGAATGATAGGCTAGTGCAGGAAACCTTGAAGTTTAGAGGAGGTTCTGTGATGATATGGGGCTGTATGACTTGGGAGGGAGTTGGCTATGCCTGCAAGATTGATGGTAGGATGGATGGAGACCTTTACCTTCAAATATTGAAGGATGAATTGCTCAATACCCTAGAGCATCACACTCTCAATCCTCCTGACATCATTTTTCAGCAGGACAATGATCTCAAACATACCTGCAGGAAGGTCAAGGAGTGGCTGGAAGACCAGGAATTCAGGACTATGGTGTGGCCTGCACAATCTCCTGACTTGAACCCCATTGAGCATCTCTGGAGTTACCTCAAAAAAAGACTTGCAGGGTATGAAAACCCTCCTGGGGGGATTGAGGAGTTATGGGCAAGAGTTGAGAAGGAGTGGTGGGATATAGCATCTGGGGAGTGTCAGAAGTTGATTGAAAGCATGCCTAGGAGGGTTGAGGCAGTGCTTAAGGCCAAAGGAGGTCATACCAAGTACTGATATTTGCCAAATACCCTACTTAATATGAAAGGTGCAAAACTGTTACAATGATATATGTGGATTAAAATGGGTATATCTCCACAGCATTCACTCATGGTCACATGACTCAGGGACAACATTTGTAGCCAAGGGTTAGTAGTTCCCAACACCCCCACTAAAGCTAAGCGAAATTCCCACATCCTCAGATACTACATCACATACACTCCAAAAGTACCAAACATTGTAATGGTTTGCACCTCACTGTATGTTGCTGCATGATAGTCAGTGTGATATTGGGGGTCCATGCATAATACCCCAACTATGAACATCTAGCTTTCCATACTGGTTAGCTTTGCCTGATTATTATCAGACTTGAAGACAGCTTAAGCCTTTTTGCATGACCTTGTAGCATTTTTTTCTTTGGTATCATGATGGGAGGTGGGCTACTAGTATTCTTGAGCAATCAGCATTGCTATGCTACTATGTATTATTGTTTGGCCACTGCTATGACTCAAATTTCTTGCATAATCACAAGGTTTTCACAAAACACTATAATACACCATTCAATGACACACACATCAATCACCACCTATGATCCACAAGCAGGTTTAGATGAGACTGAAAAAAAAGGAGGTTTCATTGAGCAAGATATATCAGAATTCCAGAGACAAAAGGTGCAATAGATCCACCAGAAGAGCTCAGAGTTCAAGTGAGTATGGATGAAAAGAAAAGCAAGGTGAGTGAGTGTACAGTACCACTTGTATAATCTGACTACTGGAATTGCAGTGACATTGCATAAGAAGTGAACAAAGGTGCAAAAAAAGGGTGCTCAATGCAGAGAAGCAGAATCCATCACTCAAGTCAGTTGTATGAAAGCATTGCAAGACTATGGTGGAAAAAAAAGCATTTATGCCAACAAATACTCACATGCAAGATCTGAAGGTAGCTGAGTGTAGTTGGTTAGGTTCCCAGAAGAGAGCTGAAAGCAACAACCAAAGTGACATGCAGTGTCTGCTTGAAACAGGGTTTGAGCTTTTAAGATAGGATAAAAAGTAAGTAGCCATTGGTGGGCTAGTCATATCAGCTAATGTGTGCCTAGGACACCCCATGCAATCCTGGACAAGTCAGAGTATACTGTTACTGTTTTAGCTGGCATGCCAAATGGCTCCTTTGAGGAAGAAGTTGTCATGAGTATGACTGCAGCATTCCAGGCAGAGGGTGAAGCACTCTCCCTGTCACACAAGGCAAATACAAGAGGCCAGTTTCATACTGTCCTCACTGGATTCTCATATGAAGGGTGGCATATGTTATGAACTGTGTACACCTAACTTTTCATCCTATACTCTTTTCCTACATTCCTTACCTCCTCCCACTCTTTAAGTCACATGACCAGTCACATGATGAGTCCAGATCCTGACATCATCACTGACATCACACCTCAAGGGTTATATGTGTAAACTATCCTACACCTTCCCTGATTGGATTTCCTTGGCATTCCCATGTCATCCCTAGATCTCCCTGATCCAATCTAATACCTCCATTGTATCACATTATATTTATCTAGATTCCATCTCCACAGATCTCAGATCCAGATCTCAGGGTTCACCTCACAGCAGCCTTGCATATCTTATCTCCATCTGCACTTCCATTCTTTACCCATGGTCATTACCATCTTACCATATGTAGCATAGTATATATTCATGTATAGTAGTATATAGCTTGGTCTGTGTGCAGACCTCACCAACATATAAGGTGATAGTCTCAGCTAGCTAAACCCCAGCTTTGACCACTTGTCATTTCCCCCATTGTTGGCCCCTAGGACTTGGGTTAAAACCTTGTCTGCTACAGGGCACTCCTTCAACAGGCTACCAGCACTTGTAGCTCCCCTGCCAGGGTTACAGCATTCCTCTCTCTGCCAGGTAGCTCCATCATCAGCTGTGTAGGTTTGGTTTCTTCTGGCCAAAGGGTTTCTCTATCCCTTCTAATGACTTCTCAACAAAGTCATAATAGCATAGAGGTGAGTGACTGTTTTAATGAGCAGTAATTTATTTCAATGCAATAGCAGAGGCCAATGCAGACCCAGATACCTGGATTCTATAAGTATGCAGTCAGTACTCTGACCAAGCACTCTGCTTTTATTAGGCTGGCAGGCTTTCAGAACCATGAGTACTGCTCTCTTATGCTATGTGAGAATGCCAGACAGATCCCACAAGCAAGAGGTATTCAAAACATACTTCCCAGAGATATATGAATATTACCAGTCTACTATGTCATACATCAAGAAGGGAGATGGATTACTCAACTTCCCTTTTGTTGACACTTTTCCCTTTGCAGCATTGAACCTAGGGCCACAAACCATATATTTACCCCACAGAGACAGTAAAAACCTTGCATTTGGTATTTGGTATATTACAGCACTTGGAAAGTTTAACCTAACAAATGGAGGATACCTTGTGCTTGAAGAACTGGGACTCATTGTTGAATTTCCACCTGGCTCAACTGCACTTATTCCCTCTGCGGTGATAACATATTTCAATACAAGAATCCAGGAAGCTGAAGCAAGATACTCATTTACCCAGTATGCAGCTGGCTCTCTTTTTTTCCCATGTAGAAAACAAAATGCAAACTGACAAAAGGTTTCTAAAGAAGAAGAAAAAGGAAGAAAAGAAAAGGTAAAGTACCTTTAGATCAATGAGGTGAAAGCAAAGCTTGGGAATGTTTCTTATGTTCTCTAGTTATCAGTAAATTGGGTTTAGTTCCTCTCAAAACCATATTTCTGCCCTGATCACCATTGATGAATGATACAAGAAAGCTATCCACTTCATTATCCAGTGGGAGCAAGCTGACACCTTCAAGAGCAGAAAGTCTTATACTGTCTATTTCTTCCCTACTGTTTCAGTCACCACCTTTGCAAAGGATCCTGATACTATGGACATAGATGTCATCAGAATTGGGAAGTTAACCCCTAAGGAATATAAATGCTATATGGCACAAAAGCTCTGCTTTCACTGCCATCAACCAGAACACATGTCCACTGATTTTCCCACCTTTCCCTAATCAAGAAAAGAAGAAGACCTCCATCAAGAAGGTTGCCTCTGCTCCACTCCCAAAACTCAGATCTATTCCAGATAATAAGGATGAAAATGATTCTCTTGAGAAAACTGTCAAGAGGGTAATCTTCACCAGATGGGGAAGAGTTTTTAAAAGGAGGAATGCTCTTGATGCATATTTCCTCCTCCAATCACCATGTAATAGTAGCCAAACATCCCTAAGAAATGAGAATCCCTCTTCTTTTTATTAATAGTGTCAAAGTTATTAAAACCTGAGCACTTGTTAACTTTGGAGCAACCTGCTCCTGCATAGATTGGGCCTTTGCCAAAATGCACTGACTTCCACTCACTCATCTCTTGAGCCCCCTCTCTGTCTGAAATGATAACAATACTCTAAATAAAGAAGGATTCATTAAATTCACTGCTGCCTTGTCCTTCAAGATTAAATGCTTGACATACTCTAAAAACTTCTATTTCATGCATTTTGAAGATGATCCTAAGATCCTAGGGATACCCTGGCTGAAATTTGCCAACCCTATTATCTGTTATGTATGATTTATCCTTGATATTGTTTTTCCTTTTATTTAGACTTGTCATCTCCTTGTTTAGCTCTTCCTATGCTAAACTTGTAGTTCCTTGTTTGCTGACTCAAAGATCAATTAGCTTGTTTATTCTCTCTGATTCTTCACATTTCCATATCCTTAGTCAGTCCCTTTCCTTTATGTATATAAACCACCAGTAGTACAGCATGTCCTGCAGCTTAGATTTACTTGGTATTTATTGATCTTGTCTTTTCCTATTCATGTGTCTTCACTCTACACTTGAGTGAGTGCTTTAGCTCATACCTGCATCCCACCCCAATCACAAGGGGTAGTCCTTGGTCCACCCACTCCAATAGGAAGTCTCTCATCTAGCTGTCTGCTAGGATGAACTCTTGAATCTTCATTCTCCAAATCTTAGCTGAGTTTTCACTTGCCCCCTCAAGATCAAGTGTAACATTATCAACTGGTCAACAAATACCTTCCTTCTTCCCATCTCTGATACCCTTCCATCACCCCAATGGGCTAAATCACTCATTGAAATCAAATGGATCATAAAACATGTGGCCAAAGTAAGGAATGTCCCTAACTTGATTCAGATCTACACTAACCAAAATAGGAATTGTACCCTATTCAATTATCTTCAGGACTGAGGAGGTCATCAATGGCCAACCTATAAAGGTTAAAGGTATGGAAAAATAAAATGACTCACCACTGCTACCAATCTCACCATTAAAGCCCTTGCTGAGAAAAAGGAGATATGTTCTCCTCCAGAATTTGCCAACTTTACCTCCATGTTTTCTAAAAAGTCAATAGATAATCTCCCATCTTTTCACCCCTATAACCATCTGATTGAGCTTGACAGAAAATTCAAACCCTGCTCAGTTAAACTCTACCCCCTTACCAAAGCCAAGAAGAAAGCCACTGAAGACTTCCTTAAGGGGCATTTTCAAGCTGGAAAAATCCATATCTCAAAATTCTCCCAGTTGTCCTCCTTTTTTTTCATCAAAAAGAAGGATGGGAAACTCCACCCTTGTTGAGATTATCACTACCTTAATGAATATATGATATGCAACATCTACCCACTCCTGCTCATCTTGGATCTTGTGGAACATTTTCAAGAAGTCAAAGTTTTTACTAAGTTTGGTGTCCAATGGAAATACAAAAAAATCAGGATTATGGAGTCTGACTGCTAGAAGGCTGCCTTGCTCACCCACAAAGGGCTTTTTGAACCTACTGTCATATTCTTCAGACTGACAAATTCCCTAGGCACCTTTCAGAAATTCATGAATAACTTCTTTTATGACTTGATTGCTGAAAGATGGCTTGTCATCTACATGGATGACCTCCTTATCTTTTTCCTAATAAAGACCCATATTGAACAAACCTGCTATGTTCTCAAACAGATGATGGAGCTTGACCTCCACCTCAAGCTGGAAAAATGTAATTTTGCCACAGTCAAGGTGAAATATCTCATAATGGCAGTCAGACCTGATAAGCTTACCATAGATCCCATCAAAATTTCTAACATCATCAAATAGCCAGTCCCAGCAAAGATAAAGAACATTTGTTTCTTCCTCAGGTTTTCTAACTTCTACTATCAATTTGTGGCTGACTATTCCAAAATTGCCTGTTCTCTCTTAGACCTAACCAAGAAGAATCATCTGTGTGCCTGGATATTCACCTGTGCCCACAACTTCTCCCTGAAAAAGGCATTCACATCTGCTCCTATCTGCCTTCTACCTAATTTCACCAAACCATTTTCCATCACCACTGACACTTCTAAATGGGCCACCAGCAGGGTTCTCCTCCAACCTAATGGCAACAGTGACTTGGAGCTGTGTTCCTGCCTTTCCCAGTCATTTTGCTCTGCTGAATAGAACTATGACATCTATGATAGGGAAATCCTCACAGTTATCCAAGTTCTCAAAGCCTGGTGTTACCACCTTCACAGATCCTCTTTTGTTGTCTCAGTTCTTACCAACTACAAGAACCTCACCTACTTCTGGGAACCACACAAGTTAAACTATTTCCAGGCCCAATGGCTCCTCAACCTGGCAAACTTTGACCTGAAATTCACCTATATCCTGGGATCTGCCCTCTCCACCCCAAATGCCCTCTCCTGATAATCTGACTTTGTATTTTCTGACAACTTGGATAATGGGACATCTTTATATACTTTTTCATTATCTTGTATTTTTTATCCTGGTAGCCATTTGATCATAGAATCCTTGAAAGGTATTTGTATTTGTCTTATACTTGTTTGAGTAGAGTAAAAGAAGTTATTCCAATGGATCTAGCTTCAAAAAAAATCTGATTTCCCACCCTATATACAATTACTTCAGCTTCTACATGATATGCTAGTAAGGTGGTCCTTAACATGTATATGTTAAAGTTCTCAGATATACTTAAAGAGGCATTATATGAAAGCATAAACACTGAAGCTGAGCAACTGAAGGTTTGCCATATGTAAAGCCAAATAAAAAGGGTAAGAGCAGAGGAGAACACTTATTGTCCAAGATTTTAACCCAAGGAGCAAGTGGCCAAAGCTGGGAGTACCAGCTGAGGATGCACCCTTTATATATGCAAGACTACTGTGCATGGATCATGCCATGCATATAGGGTGTGATAAGATAAGGTGTGAACAACTACTTAAATAAGATATATATGGTCATAAGAGAGTTCTATGATATACACTGAGCAACAAAAGTGTTGCAATGTTTGATACATTTGCATTGTGCATGAAATACAAAGCTAGGGCGTGGGAATATCGCTTAGCATTAGTGAGACGAAATATAGTAGGCACTCCTGGCTTGCTATTGATCTTTGGGTCATGTGATTTGGTTCAGAGGGTACAGAGATATGGCCATTTTAAGTTGGTTATGTCATTGCAACAGTTTTGTTGCTGATCTAGTAGTATTCAAAATTGATATATTTTCATATGTTCT
>JBBPTJ010000262.1:4831-15999 GCA_038094035.1 Pulveroboletus aff. ridleyi
GTATCATGTTTAATGGTCCAAGTGACTTACCCACTACCAAGTCGAGCACCGTTATGCAGTTTTGGCATCTGCCATTATCGAACACTGCATCCAGCCACGCTGTTTGTTATCACCTATGGACGCCGACTACTGTGCACAAATCATCAAAGTCATACACACTCAAGGAACACTTGGATTTCCCACGCTAATGTGTTACGACAAGGTCTGTGCAAAAGTTTTGCACGAAACCATAACTGATGGACATTGTACCCCAGCTACTCGGAGACCACGTGAAGACAGTGATTTTCTCGTGCAGTGAATATGAAGCAAAAAATTATGGTATACCTTCAAATGCATCTGTGCGTTTCGTAAAATGTAACATTGGACAATAGGGCGCTTTTTGTTAGGGGTTCTGACGGACCTATGGAAGTGGGCACAAGACGAGCAACTCTTTGCCCAGGATAATCGTACGAAGATTGGTGGAAGAACTGTCCTTCTTCCGGGCTTCCAGCCGCGTTGGACCAACAAGGATCACACAAACATCTTAGCAGAAGACCTGTTAGCATGGTCGGGCTTCAAACAGATCTTGCGCAAGTGGCACAGAAAGCTGGGAAGAGTGGGTACCGTAACGCTGACAAATTTAGTAAGCTGACGAGTTTCCAGAGTCTCTGTAGTTGCATTGAAACAGGAGAATTTATGCACGTATACAACGCCATCATTGTACTGAAAGAAATTCTTCCTGTCTTCCCCCTAGCTGCTGTTAGCGAATATGGGCCCGCCATCGATAAAATGATTGATAAGCTGGTTGAGGGTGAGGAACGAGGTGACCTCAAGATACTGAGTAGGGCGTGAGCAGGCTTTCTTTTATTCCTGGGGCATGTTCTGATGCCATCGTAGCTACTCCGCAGCTCTGAAGAAGCGTGAGCCTCAGTGGTCCATTCCACGGCCAACGCCTCTCAAGGTAAACTGTTCGCCGCAGATGTTTTTTCCCCCACTCAATCTCTTTTTTTTCAGCTGAATGGTGGTGCTATGTCCCCGAAGCCTGGCTCATCAGCTTCACACGCACCTGACAAGTCACGTTCTATACAATCAGTCAATGGCTCTGCGATCCTTGCAACCCCCGACACACACCGTGAAATCAGCGCAGTCTCGGGCGTTCCGGCAGCCCCAAGAGCCCAGTCCTCAACTAGCGCGCCTCAGATCATTGACGAAAGGCCATCTACGCCGTCAAGTTTGGCAAAATTGGCTATCGAAAGGTATGGGTACAACAGATATCAAATCCTTGTTCTCAACGGAACGCGATGCAATTAGTATCCCCCGACCCGAGAAGGTGAAACGAGTCCGGCCAGAAAAGGGGAGTGAGTCACCAGCGCCGGATGGCGAGAACAAGTTAAAACAAGATGCTATGGATGTTGACGTGATTCCAACCGCTCCAAAGGAAGGGAGAGTACATCCACACGACCCGGCCTCATCACGTTTTGGAGCACGACAGCCTTCCATGCCCGCTCAAAGTTCGTTATCTTCAATGCCTGTTGATACTCGAGCGCCAACTCCCGTTCTCAAAGATGCTCCTAAACCTTCCCGGCCAGCTACTATGGCACTTAGCCCACGAGAATCCCCCTTATCTCCTAGGCAGAGGACCGAAGAGAAACAGATACAAGAGGATATGCCCCCGCCAACAGCTCCCAGTCAGACGCTCTCGGCACAAGAGCTTCGCGAAACAGCCAAGCAAACAATTGGTCACCGTGCGGCAGAGAAATCTGATGACCGGCGATCGGCGGGTGACACCCGCAGCCAGCCAGGCTCTGGAGCTCTGTCTCCATTGCCACGCCGGCGTACCGCATCCCCTGACACAAGGAACCATAGTTCGGAGAGTCGAGCAAGTGGCGAACGCCGCTCTGACCGCGGGACTGGAGATGGTGAGCATATGGATGGGAGACCCCCGGAACGAGAAGTCCGACAAGAACTGCGATCATCCCGTAAGGAGGGTAATGCTGCTCATGGTGCTCGAAACGAAAGGATCTTGAACCATCGTTCGTCAGCTCGTGAGGGTGATCGGGACAGGGAAAGTGACAGGGAACGTGACAGAGAGCGCGGCCGAGATAGGCACGGGGAGCGCGACCGTGATAGGGAACGCGACAGAGAGCGGGAGAAGGAGAAGGATAGGGAACGTCGTGACAGAGATAGAGAGCGAGACAGGGATAGGGATAGGGATCGCCACCGTCGTGACGACAAGGATCGTGATCGCGAGTCGCGCAAGGACCGAGATAGATCAAGTCAAGCTTTAGCGCCTGCCGCCTCCACCGCCACACCGGAACCCCGAAGTCTTCCTACCCGACCCGACCCCGCTCGGCACCGCCCCGCTACTCAAGTTGGCGATGATGCTCTTGGGAAGAGACGCCGTCTCAGCGATGAGGAGGTCAATGACCCCCCTTTTTTGGTAGTGTGACATACTGACCTGTGGACAGGTTGACCGCACTTCAAAGCGTAGTTCCCGCAAGGAAAGTCATAGAGAGGACCGTGGTCGCCGCCCTGATAAGGAAAGCCACGATCGACCACGGGAATCTGACAAGCGTCGAACGGAACCCCAGCTGTCTGAAGGAGATTCACGCCCGCCTGTTGATAAGGTGTGTTGCCGTAGTTTAAAACATGACCATACTTTGAATGACATGGCTTAATAGCCCAGTGAAAAGCGAATACCGGACGGTCCTAAAACGTTACCTCCGACCACTCCATCAGCTCCGAGGGCGATGTCGTCCGTGGATGGTGCCAGGGGTGGGAGCAAGGTTGACACTGGTGGCAGTCGAAGCAGCGGTGACTGGAAAGGCCAACAACGTGACCATGGACCACATACGTATCCGGCTCCAACAGCTGGTGGCACACCAGATACAGGTTCCAGTTTACGTGCAAGGATAGGGGAGAAGGAAGCTGCTCGTTCGGCCCCGCAGGCACCAACAGCGTCTTACCGGTCTGATGTGCCGCCCTCCAAGGATGACGAACGCGATAATAGAAAACGAACGGTAACTGGTGAATTGATTGTCCATTCATCTCTGGCTCGAACTCATTCGCTTTCACTCAGATCGGGATAAGGACGTTGGGGAGACCAATAGCAACAACCCTGGAGGCGACTTGACATCGCAACCCCCAAAACGACCTAGGATCATTCGTAATCGCTATCACGCCCCTCATGGACTTGCTAAGAGGACACTTCCCATTGACCCGCAGGCTGGGGATAAATCACGAGCGACTCGGAAGGATTAAGTGTCCTTCAGACCAATGACGGTGTGCTCTATCTAATGTACATCGTCATATTACTTGCTGCCTCTCCGCTAAGCCGATGTGTGGCGAAACTCCAAGAAACCCCTGATATAATACTAGGATGAGTGGTAATAGTTACGGGGAGGTGGCTCCGAGTTGAATCAGATTAGACGAGTTGAATCGTGAGGTAGCGGTAGATAAGTTAATCACTTCTTTATCAATGTGAGGAACTCCTCGCGAGTTTTTTGCTGTGTCCGAAAACACCCCAGCATGCAGGACGTTACGGTAATAGAACCCGGTTTTTGGACACCACGCATGGTCATGCACATGTGACTGCGACGCGTGGCATGATGAGTAGGCAGAGTGATAGTGAGAAATACGCACGTAGCCTCCATCACGACGGCGACTCCACGGGGTTTGATTGCCTCCTGGACTGCGATCGCGATTTGTTTGGTGAGTCGTTCCTGAACCTGTAGACGGCGGCTGAAAGTTTCGGCGATGCGCGCAAGTTTAGACAGCCCCAGCACGAGTCGGTTGGGGATGTAAGCTATCGCAACCTAAGAATAGTCGATCGTGGGGGTTGTCCGGCTTTGGAGGTTACCCACCTTTCCTGTGAACGGAACTAGATGATGTTCACACAGGCTTGAGATGTCGATGTCACGGACCAACACCATTTCGTCGTGGTCCTCCGCGAATACGGCATCATTGATAACGTCTGGAAGATGTGGAGAGTGGAGTGGACGAGTTAAGATGGAAGCCTACCTGCCAAGCGTTCCTCGTAGCCTCGCGTCATCCACATCATGGCTTGTGCATATCGTTCGGGTGTTTTCAGAAGCCCTTCTCGGTCTGGATCTTCGCCAATACATTCGAGGATGGTGCGGATCGCAGAGGACATGCGCTTCTCACGGGTGGTACGCTCGAGTGGGGTCGCATTGAGACGAGAGACGGTCGACTTGGCTGGTGGGGTTTGAGCGCTGTGAAGGAAAGGGGAGGGGTAGCGTACCTGGCCAACCAAGGCCATTCGGGTCAGGGAGTGGGCCCTCACTCTCAGCGCCACCTGTCAGTGGGGTGGAGACACCGGAGGGTGGCCGGAAGCCGTAACCCTCATGGACATGAGGGGGACGTGCAGGGACTTGTTGGGGCGAGTCGCTCTGAGCGTCGACGGTTTGCGTGAGCTCCAGCTGTCGCAATTCGTTTGACAATTGCTCGCCATGGGACACCATTTGGCTGACGGAGATGAGGTTAATTGAAGGGTTGGCAGGAGAAGAGCATCCGTGGCAGGGCTATTTTTTGTTGGAAGGAGGAGGATTGCCGGCGCGGACGACCTGAAGCGGCCGACGACTATAAACGGATATCTGAAGGCGAGCGAGCTCAAAGGCGGTTGCTGCCCAGTGAAACCCATCCGGACCAGCAAGACAATTAGCAACCTGTGCACCAGGTCCGTTCGTTGGGCATCCTCCTTCCAATTCGCGCATATTCCGGACAGGTCCAATTTGCTCAATTCAAGACGTCCAGTTCTAATTCGCTCGCCGGAATGCTCACGCAACGCTCTCTCTTTCATTCCTAAAATGACCTAAAGTTTCATAAACGTCCTCCCATTTTTCTTTCTTCTCACTACGTAGTCTCAGTCGGGACGCCTCTGCCTAACTCGTCTGCACTGCACAGGCTCATCACCTCGGATCTCACTCGCGGTAAGTCTCTTCCGTCACAAAGCCCGTCCTGACGTGAACCCGAGAATGCTGTGACGCCTTTTCGGTTCTTATATCCTCCTTTCCAGGCCATGTTATCTCCCCGTCGTCTCCCGCATCCTTGAGAATGTGTCAAGATTCAAGACCGTCTCGTCAACTCAGGCGTCGGTGTCCAACACCCCGCCTACCCCCCAAGTCACCATCCTACCGCTCCCTCGAACAAGCCTGGCTCGCCTCTCGCGTCGTGCCACGTCGTAGAGGCGCATACCTCATGCCCGGCGCACAACGTCCCATCAATGAGAAGAACATCAAACTTGCCCTCACAATCGCGCAGGCCTCTCTCCCCGATCTGTTGTATACACTATGGGCCCTGCACCCCGTTCGGACATCTCTCATGATGATTCTCCACATCGTCCGCGGTTTCTTTCCAGCATTCAGGGGCTATTCCCAGGCGATGATTGTTGACGAGGTAAGCCGGTCGGGAAAGCTGACCCGGAGTTCTAACCCACTGACATCACCGCAGCTCCAGACTTTAATATCATCCGGATGTTTCTCGTGGTCCCGCCTATTGAGATTGTTAATTGCCGAAATATTCAGACGGGCCGCTGAAACAGCAATCGATTCATTCGCGTATGTGCCACATCGCTTTCATGTCCGCCGACTACTAATGGTACTCCAAGCGCCTCAAATGAGAATATAGTCCATGAATCGGCCCGATTTTTTGTCGAATACCAGCAAACCGCACAGCGTCTACGTCTCGATATTCCGACGCTCTCAGATCCCATCGTACGAGACTGTCTTCAGGAATCCGATCTCTTCGTTCGCTCCTTCAACGGAGTGGGCAGCTTCGGACTGCTCTCACCCTTTGATTTCATACAAATATTTGCCTTAATATCGGAATTGATCTCACACCTCCTGGTGTTGCTGTCCCTAACGGGCGGTTCTGCCAACTTGGGAGCCTTGCTTCTCTCTCTTCTCTCCACCTTATTTCCCCTCCTCTTGAACCGTCTTTTTGGCGCTCAATCATCTCCAGAGGTAGTTTACACCCCCGACGAGGCTCGGGCTGCGGAACGGCAAGAAAGGCTACGGAATCTCGCATACAACGAATCTTACCGTCCAGAGGTACTCCTATTTGGTCTTGGTCCATGGGTCCTTCAGTCCTGGGCCAACGCTAGAAAGGTCATGTACGATGGGCCGACCTCCCCTTCAAACCAGTCGACTTTATCTCAGCTGCTGAATCAGGTCCATATTTCCGATCTTCTATTTGCCCTCCAAAATGTGAGCACCCACGATGGCTATTCAGTTGACCCGTTTGTACGATCTTACTCTTTTTGTAGCTTCCTCTTCTTCTCATGTTCCAGTCATCTTCCGCATCACTTGGATCGTTGGCGCTATATCGGAGTTCAATTCAGGCTGTAGTCTTCGCTTTTGGAAACTTGTTAACGACAGCGCGTATGGCATACCAGGGCATATTCTTGATGGGGGCTTTCTGCGCAGCCATGAATATCCATCCTGAGCTAGAACCGATGGAGGAGGACGTCATAAGCTATCCGAACTTGCCTGGCGGGATGAAAATCGAAGCAAGGTCCCTAACCTTGTCAAGTATTCATGTATAGAAACATGCTTATATTGCGTCATTACAGGCACCTGTCGTACACTTACCCTGGAGGTAAAGATGCGTCACTGAAAGACGTCACTTTCAGCCTGGAGGCCGGAGAATCCCTTGCGATCGTTGGGTACAACGGATCAGGCGAGTTCCGAGCAGAAAACGTTGACTTGCTACTGAATGTGGTTGATTCGGGTCGAAACAGGCAAGTCCACGCTCGCCAAAGTATTGCTGCGAATTTTAGATTTCGACCACGGAGAGCTTCTCATCAACGGCGTCGACATACGACGGTTGTCACCTACTGAATACCATCGACATCTTACAGCCGTCTTTCAAGACTTTTCAAAGTTCAACTCCACCGTTCGAGAGAATGTGGGACTGGGTTACGTTCAGAAGCTGCAGTCGCATGCGGCCGTTTCCCATGCCATCCACCTTGGCGGTGCGGATACCTTTGTGGATGCGCTTCCAAACGGGTTGAGGACAAAGTTGGACACCTCAGGGTTCGATGCCATACCCCCTGCCTACCCAGGCTCTCCAGGCTGCGGGATGTCCTCACGACAACACCATGGTCTATCAGGTGGCGAAGTATGTCGTGCTGTGCTTACTCATCACAATAAGTTCCTCCTCTCACCACTCGATCTTACGGCAGTGGCAGAGGATAGCCATCTCTCGCGCCTTCATGCGAGCTGATCGACCTGAGGTTGACCTTTTGTTGTTCGATGAACCCGTGAGTCACCCACTGTACATATACGGACACGACTCACGAGGCTCGGCAGACATCATCGCTGGACGCACATGCCCAGAATAAAATTTTTGATACCATTCACCGTATCTCAGAATCCCCATCGGGCAACAAAACAAAAACGGTCATCTTCATTACCCACCGACTTTCCACCGCGCGACGTGCCGATAAGATCGCGATGATGGAACGAGGGGTACGTTCACTCCCTTCCATCTCCCAGACATTAATGACCGTGCCGTGGGTTCGCAGACGATAACCGAGTTTGGCACCCATGAAGAGCTGCTCAAGAGCGGTGGCTCGTATGCCGCATTGTACAAGGCATCCATTTGAGGTAGAAGTGTTCCCATCACGAACCTTACTAGAGAACGCCTCAAATTCATCGGATTTCTCACATTCATATCAAGCCCATGCATCAAAAACCACGAGTGTACTATTAGGGGCTTCACACTCGGCCACCGTATTTTAAAATCATAGAAGATACAACCAAACGTAACCGTAGACCTAATCGTTTGTGGAATGGTCCATGTACACCACCGCGGAATCGTGAACATGTGCATCAACATGCACGTTTTCTGCCGACTGAAACATGACCTTAGTTGACGGCCCACCGCGGATGCCCACCAATAAGCGAGCATCGCGGATGCCATGGATGAGTGAAGGAACTTGAAGCTGGTATACATAATGTTTGGTGAGCCCGAACGCAATGACAAATGATAGCCCATCTTACCAATAGCTCGGAATCGAAGAAGACGCCCAGGAGGTTGTTCGCTTTGGCGAATTCAACACCCTCCGCCACACTCGAGTCGTATTGATCGTCACCGGTATCGCGAAGGTCAGGGTCGGTGGGCCCATGATCCCTGTTAACACGACCACATTTGGACGAAAAGAAGACCGGATCTATTCGAAGCGAGACATCAGATGATGATGATCCGCAGTAATGGAATAGGAGAGTTCACAATTTGGTTGCTTCCAATTCAGTGCGGCACAGACTCCAGGAGAAAATGAGGTGAAAGCGATCCGTCGACGTGCAAACGCCCCGCCAAGTGAGGACGATGTTTGCCTGATCGTACGAAAGACAGCATTGACGCTCAAATTAATATCAGCATGGCGCCCGCTGTGCCGACTTGGGGGAAGCGCCAATTCCAACGTCAGGCCAAGATAAGCAGGCAAAAGCTGCGAGATTGCATGAAATGAGGGTCTCACTCCGCATGCACATATTCAGCGTCATACCTGCATGAAGCGCGACAGCGGCAACATTGTTCGCGGTAGAATTCTATACCAGTCCTGAATGGAAGTCACTCTGCGGGTGAGTTGTTCTCCCCTATCAAGTTGATTGGCCAAAGCATCGAATTGAGCGAGAGTTACATCGGCAACGCCAAGATCATAAGATGATTCCGGTAGCAATTGCTCGCCATATAGCACCGGATGATGATCTCGTGTGACCTGGACGACTGCATAAACGTAATTCCCAGATAGTGAAGATAGTGTGACTGTGTGCAACGGAGAGGCGGGCGCCGAGTGAACTGATGGAGACGTGTGTGTGGAATCCATCGATTTAGGGGATTGACGCCATGGGGGTACCGTCTGAGAGCCAGGGTGCAAGGAGTTACCCTGGGGGAGAGTCAGGGATTTCCAATATGTTTCGACGGCTCCTCCGACTTCTAGGGTGATACCCTGGAAGGGAGTGATCACACGGGTAGAGAAATTGACCTGAATACGAATATTAGCCTTTGTATGGCGGAGAACTACTTTAGTGCGTACCTCTCCAATGCTGTGCAGACGATGATCCAGGATAGATAACGTAGTGAAACTACCCTCAGGAGAATGGAAACTGAACGGATGAGCCACAGCACGACCAATTGTTTTGGTACCAAAGTTAGGGTATATCGAGAATTCCAAAGTAAGGTCTTTCAAGTTAGATGCCTGGAACATAAATGTGTCATGAACGCTCTTCTGCGGAAGCGCTATGGTATATGGAGGAGCGGTGACCCCAGGGCCCGCAGTGATGACCATTTTTAGTCGGTTTGGCGAAGGTAACGACACGCTCTGCGCTAAAATCGAGTCTGACAAGCGGGGACGAAATCTGATCGCCTTTCTGGACGAGCGGGAATCGGGAACAGGGGGTAACCCTACAGTGATTATCACCAAATAGTTTTTGTCAAGGTAGTTGTGGCCGTAGACTCGATGCGGCATTATGGGCGGAGGTAAAGATAGTGATGGGATGGAGTCAGGGTCGTCGACTCGCATGTCGCTCGCAGTCCGCGGAAGTGCAGAAATGCGATCAGAAGAAACGGTGGGAGACTCTTTGGGCATCGCCTCGAGAAGCAAGTCGACGCACGCACGATGACCGTACCACGCGGCGTAGTGTATCGCTTGATGGCCGAGCTCGTCAATTCGATCAACACGGGCGCCAGCTTTGAGAAGAATGTGTAGACACGAGGTATGTCCGTTACGTGCGGCATGAAACAGTGGTGTCCACTCATGATATTTATCTGGAAGGTCCCATCCGTCTTGGTCCAGGAGCAACTTGCAAACATCCGCATGACCGTTGCGAGCAGCAAGATGGATCGGAAACTCTCCGTTGCTATTTGGGATACATTTCGCACCTTCTTTGAGCAGCAATGAGACGACGTCCGTATGCCCGTCTTGACTTGCTAGCGACAGGGGCACCAGGGAAGAGTTTGAGGGTGACTGAACGGTAATACACTGGTTGCATATCAAAACCTGCACGCACTCAACACTGCCTCTGAGGGTTGCATATATGACAGAGCTGCAATTGTCCACGTCGAGTGTGTGCGGCGGAACGCCGGCTTCCATAAGTCGTCCGCAAACATCCACGTGCCCATGCATGGCCGCGTAATGCAGAGCCGATCGCCCATAGACATCCAGCTTTTCCCTTTGCGACCCCTTCTCAAGACACAGGTCGACAAGGCGCAGAGAACCCGCGGCGGCAGCCTCGTGAAGGCATGTCCGTCCATTGATATCGTCGATGAATCCAAAGTCAAAAGGTACCCCCACAGTGGAAAGGATAAGGTCTCCAAGCTGCGAAGGTGCATTAACGATAACCTTCCAGAGCACGCGGGTGATATTGGGTTTTCCCCCGTCCTGAGAGCCGAGAATGTCGGAGTGTCGTACTAGATCTTTGATGGACGCCTCGTCGGAGTTTTCTACTGCCTTTCGTAAATCAAGCTCAAAGTCGCGGAATGGACCAAAGTAACTGTTCCGCTCGACGCTGAGCTGAAGGTCTAGGACATCCTGCGCAGCAGCCCCCTCGAAAATGAGGCCAGTGGAGAGGTCGGTAAGGTCCAGGAGACTTGCAGCCACAATATCCGAGAAATCTGCAATGAGCTTCTTATGTGTAAGGAACCACGAGAATCGAGGAGGCGTCAATCACCTGTCTGTTAAATACAGGCTGGACCTCAACCTGGCGAGCGAGATAAAGCTCCTTAGTTGTGGAGCGTGAGCGTTTGTCCCACTTCTTGAGGATTTTACGGAAACCCGTGGCATTGATCTCGACGAATTGCTGCGTGCATGATATGGGGAGATTTCAAGCGGAGAGAGAGTTATGATGGTTACCTG
Source organism: Pulveroboletus aff. ridleyi (assembly GCA_038094035.1). Taxonomy (NCBI): domain Eukaryota; kingdom Fungi; phylum Basidiomycota; class Agaricomycetes; order Boletales; family Boletaceae; genus Pulveroboletus; species Pulveroboletus aff. ridleyi. The sequence continues at coordinate 15,684 of JBBPTJ010000262.1, forward strand.
TAGTTTGCCGAGATCCCTTTCGAGTAGACGGAATCCCTCTTCGACGGCAATCCACTCGACATGGTTCATTGCTGAACCGTCAGCAGCGTCCGGGAAACCCCTCAGAGCGGCAGAGCGACGCTTGGACAGGAGAGTTTCGAGACGCAGCTTTAGTTCCGCTTCCTTTTGGAGGTAAAAAGTATTGATCTAGGTTGATACCAAGATATCAGTTTCAAGGCGAGCAGAGATGGTGACTGGAATTCGCATGCCTTTTCAAGCTCCCGCTCAAGCTTGAAGAAAAAGGCGGCTTTGTGAGCCTGGAAATCAGCCCCTCTGT
>JBBPTJ010000263.1:0-17382 GCA_038094035.1 Pulveroboletus aff. ridleyi
GGTAATTAAAAGAGCGAGGTGACCACGTGTTATGACGTCATATGATGTCATGGTCTAGGCCGTGTCATGTGATCTGGTCACGTGACCGGTGAACGAGTGAAGAGAAAGTGAAAAATAATTAGGTCAGTGTATATGATATAACAATAACACACTCAATCACATTTATGCTGGAGATAAGCATCCACTATTGGCAGTGATTAAATTAAGCTGACTGATGAAATATTCATACAGACATTTTTGCATCTCTGTTGAATAATAACCAAGATGCAAAAGAGCAACTGAAGTGAAAAAGATGATATATACATAATAACTCTTACCAATGTGGGTGATGTATGTCCTGGTAGACTATCTGAGTTTTTTTTTCTATCATCTGCTGTTTGAACCAGGTTTAGCGAGGTCCTGCATCTTGCTTAACCTTGCTTAACCTGGTTGAAAAAGTAACCATACTTTATTTAGGTAGCATGGTCAGCCAAGAATCATTGTGCATTATCATGTGCTGTTTTCTATAATCTCTCACCTAGATGTTAATGATAATTCAAGATAATACAACACTAGTGGTACAATAACTATGCTCTCTCTGAATGACTGCAAAATAGGAGCATGCATTGATACTCTTGTAGCCATATAACTTGTACCTCATCTGCCCTAAGGGAGGCCACCAGATCAGTGAATGCAATATAATCTGTCTGTCAGTGACTGCCTGCCACATCAAATGGTGAATATGTCCCTTCCTGGTATTCTTTGAGCATAGCTATAAGAGTGCATACACTGAGAGCAAATACTGCATCCAAATTCTCATTCTCTATGAGCCTCCAAAGCTGTAGTGGCTGCAAAAACATCATGTCAATCATAAAGTTTGAAAAAAACTCAGAGCTAAAAACAAAGTCATTTGGTCTATCATGAAGGAACTCCGAGGTACTGAGAAGTTCCTGGACTCTCTGCACATAGAATGGGATATTGCTCTCATCATTGTAGAGTGGGTAGCAAAGTCCAAACTCTTGGTTAATGAAGTGATGGCAGTACATTTTGAAAGCACATCACATACTGCTGAAGGTGTGAGCCATGGAGCACCTGGTGGCAACTGAAACTTCCATGCTGGTGTGTTTAGCCAATGACCTTTTGCCAATCATAATCACAGTCTGGATGTATTGTTTCAAGTCAGGCCTCACAGGAATAGCATTTTTAGTTACAATAATGTGGTATGTGTGTTGTAAAACAGTTCATGTTTCTGAAATGGTTAATGTGGACACAGCAGGTAGAATAGGTGATAGGTGAGCAGGTGGTGGGTGAGTGGGTGGTGGGTGACTGTCTTGGGAGGCAATCAAGGTGGCCTCTGTGGTGGATGGGTTGGGGACAGTGCTGGTAGCAGCAGTGGGATGAGGCATTGGGGGCATGTAGAGGTTTGTCTCACAATATGAGCAGCACAAGTCACATGTCTTGGAACCCTGTAAGTGATGGATAAGTAGGGATAGTGGTCTAGAATGTAAATACATAACTCACTGTTATGATATTTTGGGATGGGTCGCTGAATTGATTTATAGTTTGTATGCATGGCCTGTTTGGTCTGAAGCCCATGAAAGAAATTGAGGCAGTGTTGCTGCTCATTGGGGCCAGGTTAGTGAGGGTGGGGGGTATGATGGAGTGTTAGTAGGGTAACTATGCAGATAGATCAAAAGATGACCATAGGGTTGGGTGAGATTCTGCCATTGCATAAACATTGAGGATGGATCAAGGGAAAATTGACTGTTGTAGTCATTGATCAGGGAAGTGTAGGCCATTTCTGCAAGTTCATGTGGTTCCTCTGATAACTTGCCACTGAGGCCTAAAGCAGTACAATGTGACATTTGGCAGGAATAATTCTGTTAAAACAATCAGCACTGTGAGGCATTGTGACAAAGAATGGACACAGACTCATAATGGAAGCATGGAAGAAAGAGAAACAATCAAGCATGGTAATGATTATCATGAGTGATTTTCATACAATAGAGATGGTACAAATTACAACCAGTATCTGTTTGTATAAGAGATAAAAATTTAAGCCTATAAGCCTGGCTCAGTAGTGCTGGAGGTCATTTCAGGGTATGCAATCTCACTGTAATCATCCTTCACATCCCCACTGTCATCTTCATTATCCTCCTTATTGCATTCCCTAGCTACCATAGGAGCATTTTTGTATGCAGAGTGTGATACCATAATCTCTTGCATCTGAGAACACTTGCACATTGGCAATACTTAAAGCAATGAGTTCATCAGCATAAATGGCACAGTGATATCCTCCATCATCTTCAGCATCCTCCATTCCATGCTTCTCCATCAACTCCTTCAGGATGTCCATCATAGCATCATTGGTAGATAATTTGCTGGCATAGTTCTGTGTGAGCGAGATCAGATAGTCCTTCATTTATTTGGCAGATTCAATTTCTGCTAATGTAGCAGAATGTTAGAACTGGAGTCTCCAGGAGGTAACTCTGGAATTCCAAAGTTCAAGCAGGACTTGGCTTCACCATGTGTGGTGTGCCCTTGTCACAACTCCAAGGGTGTCCTGTAATTTTCAGAACAGATGGAAGAAGTCAGATTGACCCTATTGCAAGCAATGAAGGTCGAGGATGATTCAGAAGAGAGTCTTGGAGACTCAAGGGGGTCAGAGTGAGCTTGGGAGACTGTCCAAGCCGATATTCAAACTGAAGTATCTACTACAAATGTGAAGATATGGGAGTAGAACATAGGTCTTACTAATAATCTGGAGTGTAAATGCTAAGTGTACTGGAGCTGTGCTCCTAAGCAGAGCACAGGGACGGAAGCTGAATTGGGACGAAGCTAGTGGCTATGTACTGTAAGCAAAGAATGGAATGTAATACTAAAAACAAGGAATACTAAATACAGAGGGTCCAGAGTGTCAGGGATGCGGACTCATCAAGAATGCACTGGAGGTCATAGGAAAGGAGTCTGGAGTTGAGTCAGGAGTTAAGTCAGGAGTTCTGGATTGATGGATATGACACAGAAAGACATCATGCAATGCATTCCTGAGATGCTTCCTTGGCATGATAAGCTTTCCTGAGTATCTTGTTAGGCAGTGCAAAAAGTCCCCTCATACAGTGACCTCCAAAACTATTGCAATGTTTGGTAAATTTTCATTGTCTAAGATATAGAGCATGACAGTGTGGGAATCATGCTTAGTCATAGTGGGACTAAATATAGTGCATGCTCTTGGCTACATGATTGATCCCTAGGTCATGTGATTTGGCTCAGTTGCTGTGAAGATATGCCAATTTCAAAACAGCAATACCATTGTAATAGTTTTGCATCTTTTATAAAAAATATGAAATCTCATTGAAATCACATGATAATTTGGTAATGTTTGGTTATACAAACAAAGATAAACATATAAATATTATGTCTGAGTTTGAAATAGTTCTCACACATCTTTATTCCCAACCATATCATCATGAGATCCATTTCTCTTACTCAACAAAATACCATTCTCTCTATGCTTGATGCTGGTCACTCTCTTTCAGCCATTGCATCTGCAACTCATCTCCATGCTTCTACCATCTTCAGACTTTGCTCCAAGGAGTGTTCTGAGCTTCAGAAATCTATTAGAGGTTGTCCATCCAAGCTTTCCTCTACTAATATTTACCATGGTATTCATCTTATTGCTTCTGGAAAGGCAGAGAATGCTGTTCAGGTGACCAAGGCTCTTACCAATATTGTCAATACACCTCTTTTCACCACCACAGTATGCCGGCACTTGAAGAAGGCTGGTATGAAGGCTGTGGTCAAGTCAAAATGCCCTCTTCTTTTAGCAAAGTATCGCAAAGCTCATCTGGATTTTGCCTATGCTCATAAGGATTGGACTGTGGAGGATTGGAAGAAGGTGATATGGTCTGATGAAACTATGTAAAATTAACTGCCTAGGGTCAGATGGGCACAAATGGGTGTGGAAAAAGGCAGGTGAGGGGCTTAGTGATAGAGTGGTGCAAGGAACAGTCAAGTTTGGAGGTAGTTCCTTGATGATGTGGGGCTGTATGACTTGGAAGGGAATTGGCTATGCTGCCAAGATTGATGGTAGGATGGATGGAGACCTTTACCTTCAAATTTTGAAGGATGAACTCCTGAATACCTTGGAGTATTATGGTCTTAATCCTTCTGACATCATCTTTCAGCAGGACAATGATCCTAAGCATACCTGCAGAAAGGTCAAGGAGTGGCTGGAAGAGCAGGATTTCAGGACTATGATATTACCTGCACAGTCTCCTGACCTAAACCCCATTGAACATCTGTGGGGTTATCTAAAAAGAAGGCTAGCAGATCATGAAAACCCTCCTACTGGGATTTATATATTATAGGAAAGAGTTCAGGAGAATTAGGAGGCAATACCACCTGAGGAGTGTCAGAAGTTGATTGAGAGTATGCCTAGGAGGGTTGAGGCAGTTCTCAAGGCAAAATGAGGCTATAACAAGTACTAATACATTCAAAATAGTAAAAGATGCAAAACTATTGCAATGGTACTGCTGTTTTGAAATTGGCATATCTTCACAGCCACTGAGCCAAATCACATGACCTAGGGGGCAATGATGTAGCCAAGAGCATGAACTATATTTAGTCCCACTATGACTAAGCATGATTCCCACACTGTCATACTCTATATCTTAGACAATGAAAATTTACCAAACATTGCAATAGTTTTGGAGGTCACTGTAAAATGTACTTTGCCCTGTGGTAATGAAGGTGAGAACAGTCAGCAAACTGGACTGACTATCATGTTAAATTACCTTTTCACATCCTCCAGAATAAGACCATTGTAGGATGATAAGCCCATAGACCTTGTGAGAAAGCAAAGTTCAAGGGGAGATAGCTCTATCCTTGAGTTATAAGAAAGAAAGTGCCTTAGCATCTTCTGCTGCCCAGAGGCAGTGCGAGCCTGGAATGTGCTGGACAATGCAGTAGACCCAGTGTGGGACATCCTTCTGGCACCTGGTAGAGGATAATTAGTGTCTCCATCATGTTTAGCTTGTGTGAGTGGAGACAGGCAGTCCAGGTCAAGATTGTCTTCCCTTGGTGTAGGTAAGGAGGATGAGTTAGATGAATTTACAAAGGCTGTGAGGGAAGGAGAGAGGTGTGGTACAGTAGCTTGTTTGCTTGCATCTATGATATCAGTGAGGTGATAGCAGTAGGTTGACTTGGAGCATTGCCAAGGGTCAGAGTTCAAAGGACTTAGAGATTTCCAACTCTGTGACTGTCCACATAACACATAGCCAGGCTAAGCTGAGTATCCTTTCTGGTCATATCATGGAGACTAATGTGTTCTGCCCAGCTTGTGGGTCTGTGTTCTCTTCTACAGACATGCTCATGTCCCATTTGAATACACCTGGGGTAATGTGCATCAGATTGAAGGAACTTATCAATATTTCTGCCAAATTTCATCCTGCCATTGTTGAGGCAGGGCCTTTCAGAGACAAACATTCTAGCTAAATACTATGAGCACTCTGGTTCTATCTTTGGGAAAGGAGAAAAATTACTCAACTGATTGAAGAAGGATGAGCATGAGAGATGTTGGGAGCACAATCACTATTATCTCTTTTGTGATGAGGGCAATGGGAACTTGCAAAGTTTCTTGCTCTGAATCTGAATAAAACACAGATCAATGAGTTCCTGAGATTACAATGGGTTTGTTAATGTTAAATATTACTGCACAGTTATTGAACCTCTTGCACCTAGTTTGATAACCATCCAAAGCCATTGTTTGAGAACGTAAATTAACTATTTGAATAAATTTCACAACTTCCCTTGGGAGCACAGTGGTATGTCACAAAGGTTCAGCTTCACAGATATGAGACAAAAGGGCAAGAAATCCAATTGATATGGCATGACAGCCTTGAAGTGATTAGGTATCTATTTTCCAATCCCATGTTTGCCAACTACATGATATATGATCCCCACAAAGTCATGTGCAATTCAGAGCACAAGTACAGTGAAATTTTCATGGGAATGTATGCATTTGAGATTCAGGTAAATAAAGTCATCTTCACACATGGCCAAATCATACATATTGATTTACAGGAGCAACTCTCTCATAGATCTATCATGGTACCTATCGTCCTTGCATCTGATAAAACACCAGTCACATGTCACACTGGTGGTCTCAGAATACATCCTATTTTCATCAGTATTGGCAACATTCAGTTGGATATCCAAATGCAGGTGATGTCACATGCATGGCACTGTGTGGGATTCATCCTAACACTGGATTTTAAAGTGCATCCTGATTTCCAAACAATCCTCACTGCATGACTCTTCCATTGGTTGGTGGATGTCATAACAGCATCACTAAAGGATGCAGCCCAAGAAGGTACTACTTTCACTGATGCCAGTGGACACATCCAGAAATGCTACACTCCTCTTGTTTTGTATATTGCTGACCTTCCTGAACAGCAGCTAGTTGTGGGTGTTGACAGAACATTTTCTTTTATTTTTCCTTATCTCTCCATCTGTTATCTTATCTCAACTCTTCATGATTCTTCCAGAACATTCAATGATGTCATTGGCCTAGATCCTACATCATTGCAAAGCCAATGGCTCATCATGACATCACTCATCAGTCAGCATATTACTCATCTCTCTCATGCCTACCCTAAACTCCCTACCTATGTATTGTTACGCTTGATCCTGAAGGGTCAGGCATGAACTTGGCAAAGGTCCTAAGACACTGAGACAAGGGGGTACCTTGCAAGTGGCAAGGTCAAGGGTTCATCCTGGTGTTACCAGATGATAGACTTTCTAGTGATACAGGTGGACCAAGGACTATCCCTTGTAATTGGGATGGGATGCAGGCAAGAGCTAAAGCACTCACTCAGGTGTAGAGCGAAGACACATGAAAAGGAGGTTAGGATTATGTAAGCCAAGTAGGTCTAAGCTGAAGGACATAGGTACTACTTGGGGGTTTATATATGAGAGTGAAGGGACACTGAGTAATCATATAGAAACTGAAAGAATATGAAAGAACAGTGGCTGACTGATCATTGATTCAGCAAACCAATAGCAAAAGGAACTCAATGAATAAGCAGAGAACATTCTAGAAAAGAGGAGAATAAATGAGCATGTGGTGGGAAGGACTACAAGCTTAGCATAATAAGAGCTAAGTGAGGAGAAATAAGTCCAACGACAGAATGAAAGAAACAAAGTGTATGCATAAATTGTAACATGTATATAAACCCATCAATATGCTATATTTATTCCCTACACTTGGAATTCATTGTTTCTCCTCATCTTGTATTCTTTGGTCTTTTGAGGTTCCTGATATATGTAATTCCAAGCATACTCTTCAGTGCCATCACACTTTGTGACCCTGTTCCTCACCCTTCACCCTACTTGCTCTCAAGTTGCCTAGGTTGCCAAGCCTTTTGCTTGCCCTAGCCTTTCTACCACACTTCTGCCTTCTGCTAAGCCATTAGAAGCCCTATTTGGGGGATTTTCAGTAGATGCATTGTGAACCATTCCTGTAACCCATTCCCATGTCAGCATCATCTGCTTGGGTTGTCATTACTCTCCCCTCACCACACATACCCTTGCTGGTTGCTACCCCCTTCAGGAAAAGTGTTCTCACCAAGTCCCCTAACTTGTCCCCATAGACCAGGAATGTTCCATCGACCCCAATAACATCCACACACCAGCCTTTCTAGACATTGCAAATGTCATCATCTACTGACCCTTGACCCTTGAGGTGCACTTAGCCCTCCAAAGCCTTGCCAATCCCATCAATACCTCTCCCAAGATTTACCACCATTATCCCCTTACCCTAGCTGAATACTGGGCCATTGATTGCCAGTTTTCAGACTTCAAAATATTCCTTCTCAAAACTCTCAACAATATCTAACTGTGTCATCCCCACAATCCTCCAATTCCTTCCCCCTTATAGAATTCAGGATGTCTGGAGCCTCTCATCAGGATGAGAAGAAAAAGAAAGAGGAGAAGGAATGCCTGAATGAATTCATATATGACCAAGATACTCTCCCTTTCGAAGCCAGGTACAATAAAAATAACTAGGTAGAATGGTATTGCTTTGATCCCACCATACACTGTTATCCTCCCATGCCCAACATGAATGTGTTCATCACAGAAGTGTGAGAAAATGCTCAGATCCTAGTTGTGGCCAAAAAGCTGAAGAAGAAGAATGTCAAGAAGGACCCCATCCCTTTGCCCATGCCATCCGACAGCAATGATTCTTCCAACTCACTGGACCACCACCTCCGAGGATGGTGGTCCTTACTGAAGCAACCTGAAGTTCCCCATTCAGCCAGCCCCAAGTTGGGAAAGTCCTGGGTAAAGAAACTGCAGATCTTTAAGGAGGATAAAAAGAAATACCCCTCTTAGAAGAACTCCCTACATACCTACCTTCTTGGCTTTGATGAGAGCCCCACTGACAAACAATGCATTGTCATTACACTTGGCTTCCTTGGTGGTAACAAAACTAATGCCACCCAAAGGTTCACTGATACCTACCATGATGAATGGCTACCCTATTATCAAGATTCTTTTGCAAAGTTCCTCAGACAGCTTGATGCAAATTTCCTTTCTGTCACCAGGGCCCAAGAAGCATATGACAAGCTCCAGAATCTCAAACAGGGGTGCAATGAGTTTATTGAGAACTTCTTCATACAATTCTTTCAACTGGTTTGTGAGTCTGATCTCATTGTTGGAGTGGGGATGGAGAAACCCCTACTCTGCATCATTCAATCTGGGGTTCACAAGGAAATTGTAGAGCTCGCCAAGGCCTCCAACACCTCTCTTGCCTTCTTCTGCTCTCTCCACAAGTAGGAGACACATCTTATTCACACCAAAGCTACACTCCAGCAGAGGAAGGCCCAGAGTACAGCAAATACCAAGCCTCAGACCTGGTTCTGACCAGGACAAGCCTTTTCCTCCACTCCCCATCCTGCCTCCTCTACTACTCCACTGCAACAGCCAGCTAAGATCAATCCTAACCAGGTCAGCACCTTCAGAGGTCAGGAAATTCCCATGGACATCAGAGAGGCCTGTAACAAGGGGCTTTGTTTCAAATATGGTAAACCATGGCCGTGTGCTGATCACCCACCTTGTCCCCACAAGACAATCTGGCATCTAGAATATAAAGGGTGCAAGATCTTTTATGAGAATATGGGGGAATTAGTGGAGATGATGAAGACTGTTGACAAGAATGAGTTAGGTTTTGGAGACAAGGAGCAGGTACAGGTCAACTCCCTCCTCATGTAACAGATATGTCTTCTTCTGCCTCAAACAATAAATTTGCCATTTTGTCCATTTCAGAAGCAGCTGAGACCCAAGTGGAGGAGCCCCCCATGGGTGAGCAATTGCTGAAAGTGTGAATCCTGAAGAGGAACCCCCTTCCCCTCAAAGTCAAGTGGGAGGACAAGATGTTACCTTTGCCAGTCAGAGGGTGCCTGGGTGCTATCAGATACAATCTCTACTTGGCAGTCAATATTACCATCCCCGACCAGGAGCAAGCCCTTGTCCCCACCCTACTCTCTATGAAGATCCCACCCAGCCACTATGAACAAATCACACCCCATTCCAGCCTTGCCATCAAGTCCTTGATAATCACTGGAGCTGGTGTTGTTGACTCCGACTATAGAGGGGAGGTGAAGGTTTTGCTCATCAATTTATCAAACAAGGCATTCAAGGTCAAGAAGGGTGATCATATCACTCAACTCATCCTTGAACAAATCTCTACCCCACCGGTCAAGGAAGTTGAAAAGCTATCTGACACCAAAAGGAACATAAAAGGTTTCGGATCCACTGGAATATGACAACTATGACATGACATCAATACAGTCAATCCTTGGTCCATACAGTGGATTCAACAACAAGTTAACCAAGGTCCATCCACACAAACCCTGGATTACCTCAAGTCTTTCATACACAACTCCAGAAGAAAAGAGGTCACCAAGGAGCTTGTGGACACCTTGGCCCAATTACCCTCAGAACAAGCTGGAATGGTCCTCTGAGACTTGCAGAAGAAACCCCACTATGTCTGCACCTCTAACAGGTGCCTCAACAAGAACTCACTGGAATTACCCATTACCATTATCAAAGACAATGGGGGATCCTTCCAATCCAGATACCTCATCAACTCTGGGTGTACTGGGTCCTCTATCAACAAGGAACTCGTGGAAGAGTATAAAATCCCAATACACAAGTTGCCAGTAGTATATAATGCAAATGGATCACTCAACACTGGAGGAAAGATAGATAGCTTTATGGTGGTCGAGATGAAAATTCAAGATCACTTGGAGAAAATATGCCTTGTGGTGATGACACTAAAATCCATTCCCATCTTCCTGGGCCATGATTGGCTCAAACAACACAACCTGTCCATCGACTGGCCTAGTGGGGAGGTGAAGTTCACCTGTCATCACAACCACCTTCCCCCACTTGAAAGCATTGAGGATGATGAAGATGAAGAGGAATTCTTCACTCAAGGAGACTAACTCTTCCAAATAGACTTAGATTCTTACTTCCAGAATGTCTCTATGGACATTGTTATTCAAGAGTTCCAGAAGAAGAAGAAAAAGACTCTTGAGGAAGTGTCCCCACCATATGTCCACCAATTCACTGATGTTTTTGCCAAGAAAAGCTTCAACCAACTCCCACCACACCGGCCTTGGGATCATGCAATTGAACTCCTCCCTGGGAATCATAAGATTGACTGCAAGGTCTACCCCCTTGGCCCAGGCAAACAGAAAGAATTAGATGCCTTCCTCAAAGAAAATCTCAACTCTGGACATATCAGACCATCTAAATCCCTGTTTGCATCTGCCTTCTTCTTCATAAAAAAGAAGGACAGAAGGCTCTAACCAGTCCAAGACTACCAGAAGTTGAATGATATCACCATTTGAAACTGCTACCCCCTTCCCCTTATCAACAAACTAGTTGACAAGCTAAAGAAAGCCAAGTACTGCACCAAGTTCAATGTTTGTTGGGGATACAATAATGTGAGAATGAAGGAAGGCGATGAATGGAAGGCAACATTCTGCACTAACTGAGGGTTGTTCAAACCTCTCATTATGTTTTTCAGGCTCACCAACTCATCCACAACCTTCCAAACCATGATGAACACCCTTTTCTGAGACCTCATAAATAGAGGGGTAGTAATCATATACATCAACAATATTATGGTCTTCATGGAAACATTCGAAGATCATTGAAAGATCATTGAGGAAGTTCTCACTATACTCCAAAAGGAACACCTCTTCCTTCATCACAACAAATGCAAATTCAAGGTGCAAGAAACAGAGTTTCTAGGAATCATCATGTTCTAAAACCAAGTCAAAATGGAACCAAAGAAGGTCCAGGCCATCAAGGATTGGCCTGTTACCATATCATGAAAAGCACTCTGAGGTTTCCTTGGATTCCTCAACTTCTACCAACACTTCATGAAGGACTTCATGCATATTGCACATCCCCTCAACTTACTCACATTGGAGAAGAAAGACTTCATATGGGATGATGCCTGTCAACAGGCCTTCACCCCTCTCAAGGACACCATTTCCACCACACCCACCCTCACCATGCCCACCGATAACAACCCCTTCCACATTGAAACTGACAGATCGGGCATTGGCCTAGGTGCAGTTTTATCCCAACTCCATGACAATGTATGGCATCCAGTTGCTTTCATCTCCAGATTGGTCAATGATGCCAAGCACAACTATCACACTGCTGACCTCGAGATGCTAGCTGTCATGTTCACCCTCAAGGAGTGGAGACACTACCTCCTCAGTGCCACTCACCCATTCAAAATCCTGACAGATCATAATAACCTCACCTTCTTCCATCAACCACAAGACCTCTCCCATCACCAAGCCTGGTGGTAGCTTACTCTTCAGGAGTACAACTACCACTTCACCCACTGCCCTGGACACACCAATCCTGTGGATCCACTGTCCCAGAGGCCAGATTTTGAAAGGGGGGTGAAAGATGACAATAAACAACAGGTATTATTACCTGATCACCTCTTTTCACCACTGAGTCTCCCCACCAATCGAGCCTTCTTTTTCTCCCCATGAAGAAACTGTGCTCGCACAACCAATTCACCACTCAGCATCAAAACTCTTGTCACCAAACTCTAATACAAGTGCAAGAAGTTCACCACTGAGGGATTAAAGAAACCCAACTCCCCTCTGGAAGGAAGTTGATGGTCTACTATAGTGGAAGGACCTACTCTATGTCCCAAACAACCAGGACCTAAGGACAAGGATCCTCAAGGAAAATCATGACCACCTGTTAGCTGGACACCCCAGTACATGATGAACCCAAGACCTCATCATGACCAAATACTACTGGCCAGCCATGAGGCAAGAGGTTATTAAATACATTGCCAGATGCAACCACTGCCAAAAGGCCAAGGTCAAAACCCAAGGAGCTCATACTCCTTTACATCCAAATGAAACCCCCAATACCCCCTGGGAAATCATATCAGTCAACATCATCAGTCCACTCTCTCCATCCAACAGCAAGGACACCATTCTGGTGATTGTAGATCACTTTTCCAAGATGATGCACTTTCTACCCACATAAAGCTCCATCATGGCTCAAGGAGTGGCCACTATGTTCTGGGATCATATATTCAAGCTCCACAGAACCTCAAGGAAGGTCATATCAGATAGAGGCCCCCAGTTTGTCTCCCACATCATGAGAGACTTATACTCCCTACTCCATATTGAGAGGAATCCATTCACAGCCCACCCCCAGACAGATGGTCAAACAGAATAACTCAACTCAGAGGTTGAGCTCTACCTATGTCTTTATGTAAACCACCATCAAAATGACTGGGTTGACTGGCTCCCCTTTACTGAATTCACACACAACTCTAAAATCTTCAGTGCTATGAACTCATCCCCTTTCCTCCTCAACTATGGACAACAGCCCCTCATTTGCACTGACACCCATCTGGAAGTGAGTAATGAGTCGGCAACACAATTTGCCTCATGGATGAAGGAGACATACCAGCAGGCCAAGGTGGCCCTGGATCAAGCAGCAGAGGAAATGAAGAAGTATCACAACTGAGACACATGGACAACACCCACCTATCAAAAAGGAGACCTTGTGCTATTGGAAGGAAAGAACATATGATCTGACTGACCCTCCAAGAAACTTTCCAACAAGCACTATGGTCCTTTCAAGGTCATCAAGAAAGTGGGCTTGGCCATATACAAATCAGCCCTTGATAAGTCCTGGCACGGAATATGTCCTGTCTTCCATGAATCTCAACTTTGGCCCTATGTCTTGCCTGCCCCTGAACAGAGGCCTGATCTGTCATGACCTTCACCTCAAATTGTTGCCCAGGAGGAGGAGTATGAAGTTGAACAAGTCCTTGACTCTCATAAATGTCAGGATAAGGTTGAATACCTTGTTCACTGGAAGGGGTACCCACCCAAAGAGCAGATGTGGGAACCCAAGGACCACCTCACCAACACCAACAATAAGGTCAAGGCTTTTCACAAGGTACATCCCAAAGCCATCCACACTTTCACCACCTTGGAGCCATGTGATTTCTCACTCTGTTCCTCTACTGTTACTGTGGTGTTCCACAATCCTTCTCACTGCCTCACTAGAGTCACACTCTCTTAGATCTTTGGGCAGCCTCACTATGTCTATATAATATGAGGCCACCTTTGGTTGATCACTGCTACTTGTACAAGGTCCTGGATGCTATGAAGGTCAGAGATGTCAAATGGCAGTGCTTGTCTGTCAGTTACATAGGTGAGGTACCTGATATCAACATACAAGAGTGAATGTCCAAGAGTTACAATGTGTAGTACCATGACCCCCACCTTGTTGCTCACAAAATTCTTGGCAACTCAGGTCTTGCAGATGACATAGATCTCTGCCTGTTTGAGGAGTACTCAACCACAGACCAAGTCTGACAATATAAGAACTTCATGTTGGGTAGGTGGGCATGGGAACATGCAGTGCATATTCTGCTATATATTTGCATCTAACTTACTAACAAACATAGGATATCATTGCCAGGGATGACAGTACACATGGCAGCATGTTTGTCCCTATCATTCTAGGAAGTGACAAGACCACAGTATCAGTTGCTACTGGCAATAATGAATACTATCTGTTATATATGTCCATTGGCAACATTTGGAACAATGTGTGGTGTGCACACTGTGATGTGCTGGTTCTCATTGGATTCCTTGCCATCCAAAAAAGTGAGTTTGCTTGATTGATGTGATCAATGACTGACTTCAGTTCAATAGTCACAAAGGAGCATTCCTCAAGTGCAGAGTTCCAGAAGTTTCACCAACAATTATTCCACAGCTCCTTGGCTACAATTCTCAACTCACTCAAGCCTACTATGATAGCACCTGAGATTGTCAGATACAGATATGGTCATTTTTGCCATACAGGATATGGTCTTGGCCCTTACATTGCCAATTATGAGGAGCAGGTGCTCTTGACTTGCATTGTACATCAGTGGTGTCCTTGGTAAGTCACTCACAGATCTTTCATTCTTGTTAACACTCAACTTTGTTGATGCAGATGTCAGGCACCACAGAATGATTTAAACAAGGATACCATCAACTACAATTATGCCTTTAATGAGGCTCTTCTTGAAGTGGCCTCCCTTGATATCATGTGGGACAAGTATGGCCTTGTTGGAGACCTCATAGTGAGTCTTTATAATTTTTTATGGCTGTTATTAATCATCTGATGTTTTATTAAGCCCTTCACCAATGACTTTCCATGGGCAGACATACACCAGTTGATCACACCAGATATTCTCCATCAACTCATTAAGGTGTGCTTCAAGGATCACATGGTCGAATGGATCACAGCATATATTAGGGGGAATCACTCAAAGAGGGCTGCTGATCAGATTCTAGATGACATTGACCACAGATGAGATTTGAAATGTTTAATGCTAGCTTTAACACTGATGCTGGATCAGAATAGCAGCTGTTGCCCCATTTACTGAACTTTGCTGCTTCCCTCAAGGCAGGGGCTTTAAACAATTGACTGGAAATGATTCAAAAGCACTTATGAAGGTATTTCACTCATTTCTAATTTTACAAAGATCCTCTTAATTATTGCCTAGGTATATATCACTGCTATTGAATGCTATATGCCCTCTGAGATGGTGCATGCACTGCAGGAATTCTGCTACCTTGTCCACCATCATATTTTCTCTGAAGCAGCAGTATACAACATTGAGGATGCACTGGCATGATTTCATTATTACCAGAAGATCTTTAGGATGGGTGAAAATCCTGTTGTTCTAACTTTTTCTCTACCCTGACAGCATGTAGTAACACATTATCCATCTCTTATCTGTTTATTCAGTGCACTGAATGGGCTCTGTTCATCCATTACCAAAAACAAGCACATCAAGGTGATCAAAGAGCTATGATGTCATTCCAGCAAACATCAACCCCTTGGTCAGATGCTACTAACCAACCAGTGGCTGGATAAGCTGGCTTCAGCTTGTGTTAACTTTGAATCCTGCAGTATGCTAGGTGAAACCTGCCTTTCAGCAGCCATCAGTGCACTAAGTATATACTTTAATTCTGTGTCCTGTAGATCCATATATACTAAATACTCTAATTTCTCAGATGAAGACATACCCCAGATGTCTTGCAAGGAATACACAAATGATGTGGGTGAACCTGATGTGATTGTGAGACAAACTGCAAGTGTTTGAGGGGACAATGACATATCCATCCCAGACAATGCACTCACAGATTTCCAAGTCCATGTCAAGCTTGCATGATATCCCTGTAGGCATGCCAATGTCCCCAACTTATTATTATGGTCTGATGTAATGTATAGAATGTCAAAAACCACATATACTGCTTACACTGGCAGAAGAGCTACATATTCCCAATTTACTTGATTTAACCCACCAGTTTCTCTTTGAAAAGTGTTTTTCAAATGACTCTCATGGCTCAACCACCATCCCACTCTCTGAGTGCTCCCAGTATGATGGACAAATACACATATTCAACTCTGTGACATCCAGATTTTATATGCCAAGTGATCTCAGTGGCATTGGCATGATGCAAACTAAGTTTATACACTCCATGCCACAATGGAGAAATAAAGGCCCTCAGAGGGACCATATGTTTGTTATGACAAGTGTAGGCAAACTAGAGGGTATTGGAATGCACACCTTCAACATAGCATGGATATATGCATTTTTCTCATTCACTGATATCACAGGTGCTTATTTTCCCTGCACTGTCATTTGCTAGTTTGACAAGGTTGGGAATTCACCTGATGAGGACACTAGGATGTAGATTGTCTGACCAAGCTTTCTCCTGAACCATTTCCCCCATTTTGCTATCATTCATATCAATGCCATTTACCAAGCAGCTTATCTGATTCCAGTTTATGGTACCTGCCCCATCTCTCAACACATTGATCCTCAAAATTCCTATGACACATTTCATGTATTCTATGTAAACAAATATGTTGACCATCATGCCTTTGAGATTGCTGGTTAATTATTCCTGGTCTTCACCATATGAGTACATTGCACACCTTTTCTATCTGGTCAATGATATGCTTTGGTGCAGTTTAGGAGTCCTATCCTCCATACTGCCTCATTATTCCCAGTCTGACAGTCCTTACTACATGAGTACATCACACACCTCCTCTATCTGGTCAATGACATGCTTTTGTGCAGCTTGGGAGCCCTATCCTCCATATTACCTCACTGTTCCTGGTTCAATGGCCATTATCATGTGAGTACATTGCACACCTTTTCTATCTGGTCAATGACATGCTTTGGTACAGTTTGGGAGTCCTATTCTCCATACTACCTTGCTATTCCTGGTCCAACAGTCCTCACTATATAAGTATATCACACACCTTCTCTATCTGGTCAATGACATGCTTTGGTGCAGCTCAGGAGTCCTATCCCCCATATTACCTTGCTATTCCTGGTCCAATGGCCATTACCATATGAGTACATCACACACCTTCTCTATCTGGTTGATGACATATTTTGGTGCAGCTTGAGAATCCTATCCTCCACATAACCTCACCATTCCTGGTTTGCTTCCCCTGAAGCTAGTTGCTATGAATCTTGTATGAGACTTAGAGCAATGTCAGACTAGAAACACTATACTCAGTCATTGTGCAAGATGAACAGACTATATGTCATTACCTAGAAACACTATACTATGAGCAGTAGTTAGTACATGTGCTGTAGTAGTGTATTGTAAGTAGCTTACCTCAGTCGTTGTGTGAGACAAACAGACTGAGGTGCTGGAACTATCTGTGAGATATAATATACCTATTGTGCCACTGGCTGTACAAAGGGGGATGATCCAGATGAAAGGGAAGCTAAAGGAAGAAAGGAAAAACACAAAGGCA
>JBBPTJ010000264.1:0-15814 GCA_038094035.1 Pulveroboletus aff. ridleyi
ATCCAAACGAGTCCGGTACTCCCCAGTCCATCCTGGCAGAAGAGACCATGCAGGGATTTCTTTTAGAACAAGAAACTGCCCACAGCACATATACCTTATCCCGTGCGGAAGAAGCCCTCGAGTACCTTCCCGAAGCTCAGATACCTGTGTATGACACGCTGGCTCAGAACTTTGTCCTTTTCGATTACTGGTTTGCTGACGTTCCTGGTCCTACAAATCCTAATCGGTATGTCTCATTTCCTCTATGTCTCATTTCCTCAAGCCCGATGTGCCTCAACCGATGTGGGCTAACAACTGATGGTGCAATTCAGTGCCTACATAACCTCTGGAACATCTGCTGGGCACGGAAGTAACGACAACGCGTTCAACAACAATGGCCTTACCCAACGCTCCGTCTTCCAACAACTCAGCGAGAATGGTATCACCTGGATGAACTACTACAACTCCAGTTTCCCCCCGGATGTCGATTTCTACAGTTGGGCACTTTCCTCCGGGACGTCGTCAACAAACACTGCGCCCATCGCGAATTTCTTTTCGGACGCAGCTGCAGGGACGTTGCCCCAGTTCAGTTATATCAATCCCGAGGTCAGATGATAGTCCTGTTATATTTTTTCTTCATCGCTGAACGGACATGTACCTTTTGTGTTTAGTGCTGCTCATATGACTCGATGCATCCTCCCAGTCCAATCAATATGGGCGAGGCGTGGACGAAGAGTATTTACGAAGCACTTCGTGCCTCTCCTCAATGGGATAACATGCTCTTCTTGATCACCTTCGATGAACACGGTGTGCGTCGCGACCTTTCTTTTGTGCTTCCTCGCTGCAAGGACTCATACCGCACTTTGGTACAGGGATATGCAGACCACGTGTCTCCACCCACCGGTGTCCCTCCAGGCGATAGCTTGACCTACACGGAAACAGCGCACGATGGAAAGTCTTATACCTTTTCGTTTGACAGACTCGGTGTCCGGTACGTCAGCGTTATGCTCTTCCTGTTCTCCGTCCTTGGTCACACCGTTAATAATACATGGGTAGCGTACCCGCCCTCCTCATCTCCCCTTGGGTCGCACAAGGCGGGCTCGAGCACCTTGGGCCGAACGGTGCGATCTACAGCCACTCATCCCTTCTTGGGTTTGTCAGCAAGGCAAGTCGTCCCACTCTTTTTTTATTACTGCCTCTCCCCCGTCTGATGTATTCGTTCATTGACTCGTCTTGATGTTGTAGCTGTGGAACCTCGATAATGGTGTGGCGCTTACGCCGCGCGTCGCCTCTGCGGCCACCTTTGAGGGTCTTATCACGAGCACCCTTCGCACGAACACGCCCGCGACTCTGCCCTTACCATGGGGATATTAGTGCGGGTTCAAAGGGGGAAAGTCAAGAGGGCGAAAGATTTTTAGTCACAGGATGTGAAAAGTGAACGTATGACAGTTGATTATGGAGAGCGAAATATGAATGTCTTTTTGTGTTCTTCCGGCCCGAAGTTCTCTTTGCATCGTCGATTCCAGCGCACCGTACTGGAGGTTAATACCAGCGCGCTCACCGCAAGGATAAGTTTGTTCGAGAATTTTGACGAATGCAGGAACACATCCGAGATGACCATGACACCTAGCGTATCATCATCTGTTCAATCGTCTGTGCCTGACATGAGCCCATACTCGCCCTCCTAGGCCCTGGCGTCTCGACGAGGACG
Source organism: Pulveroboletus aff. ridleyi (assembly GCA_038094035.1). NCBI lineage: Eukaryota > Fungi > Basidiomycota > Agaricomycetes > Boletales > Boletaceae > Pulveroboletus > Pulveroboletus aff. ridleyi. The sequence goes on from JBBPTJ010000264.1 coordinate 1,691, forward strand.
AAAAGAAACAGGGATGTTGGTATTCTTAACTCGCAGAAACAGGCACACATGGAGAGGCGCTTGACCAGTGTTACAATGTACAGCCGAAAGCTATTATATGGGCAATTCAAAAACAAAAAACCTAGCAATAGGCCTAACACAACAACGGAATTTTCTATCTTCGTGCAATCATCGATATTATCCATGCCAACTGTTCAACTCGCTGCGCAAGGGAGAGTCCTGCACGTCCATTCTCTCCGCGTAAAACAAGGAACGCAAACATAGATCGTAGACTCACAGCATCCCAACATTGGAGCGTCCCCCAAGGTGACTGGATGGTTGAGAAATTTTGGATAGAACGAACATCATCGACCGGCAGCAACCTCGGACGTCCACCAGGGAGCAGCAGTGGTAATACAAGGCCGGACGTGAAACAGCTCCAAGTGAGCACGATGTCCGTCCGTCAATAAAACTAGACGGAGACAACCAAAACCCACAAGGGGGCGTACGTGAGTCATTTTGGACGGACACGAACGGTGATACCAAAACAAGACATACCTGGTCTAGTACAGTGGTCGACGAAGACGACACGTTACCCTGCCCTCCGCCAGAAGGACGGTCTGACTCCTGATGGATGGCGGGTTGACTAGGCTGGTGTGTGTTTTTGGTATATGTGTGGTTGTGCAATCAGGACGGCTGGCTGCGGAGACGGCTTACCCCAGCAACCAAATTGTTTCCTCCCGCAATAGCACCGGTACCACCCGCAGTACCACCGAGGCCCGTCAACCCTTCCTCTCTCGGCACTATGTCGATCAGAAAATCGAACTGGTCCGACTTGGCGAGTGCTTTTGCAATGTCTGCGCGAGACAACGTCCGCCGTTTATTGGAATCCGCAATAATGAATGCACGCGCTGTGATTTCAGATATAAAAACTGCGTGTAGTTCGTCAGAAAGGTGGTAACGATGGAGAGAGATTGGGTTGGTTGAACAAGACGCGCGTGGCAGTGTTCGAGTTGAAGTATTGGACCCTCTCTGCTCTAAAATGCAAACGAAAAAAATGTACACACTTTCGCAAGCTTTGCAGAAGAGGATAGGTGCATCCGCGGCAATCATCTACATATTCCATGTGGCGTAGTGTCCGACAGCGCGCCAATGTCGGGTAGCGTTCATAAGCATACCTTCACGTCTGGATCGCTTTTCATGACTTTTTTGATCCTCGCCAGAGGGAGTGGCGGATGCCTATAGTCTGGCGTTTCTTGTTCTGCAGAATCGACTTGCCGTTGCCAAAAGGAACGTAGAAAGTCATTGAGGGGCTCCCCGGGCTGGACGTAGGGTGTCGTTGGCGACATTCTCACTGGATGAGATCGTGAGAATGCCCAAGGACGGGGGACAAATTGGAACCCTAACCCTGTTATGGGGTTACGGATTTAGTGCGCTCTCACGAGCTTCGGAATATTCCGATCACCGCCATTGCTGATAACAGAGCGCGTTATTAGTTACACAGAAAAGCCAGCTAGTGAGTACAATAGATACTATGGAAAATGCACGAGTACCGCTGCGTCCTGCGACATCGTAACTAGTGGATCGAAAGGAAAGTATACTGAACCAGCAGTCCGAAATCGATGAAGTGCTCAGACACAGTATGGGCTTGGATCACGAACGAATGAACGCTGTTCATACGTCGTATGAGACCGTGGCTGGGATCCTGAGGCATGTTAGACGATCAGCAATAGAGATGCACGTAAAACTCACCGTTGCAGTCCGTGCTGGAAACAGCGTTTGATTGATCAACAATCCACGAGAGAATTGGATTCATGACCTACCTTCCCTTTCCAGCTTAAATGGGCCTGAATTTCCGTGAGCCCAAACAAGACGATCACATCATAGTCTAGTTGGTAGTAGATCTGGCCAGAAACCGTCTTCTTTCGGACGAGATCATCAACTGCCGCGCTCAGATCCGCATGGATGATACAAAACTGGGAGAAAGACGCTGAAATACGCCAGGTCAGAACAGAAATGAGACGAAGAGCAGAAGAGACTCACATTCATCTTGGTCCACCCATCTAGGGTTGGCCATGTCGCCTCGGTAGCAAACAAGGCGCACAGTCTGCATGCCAAAGTCCTTTGGACTTCTCTCTGTACGCGAAAATGCTTCCTGAAATTCCATTTCCTCGCGAACACGAGTCCCCTTTCAATGAGTCAGCGCCATATTAAGAGCCCTTGAGCCATTTGACGAAAGAGGCCCACCTTGTGAAGCTTGGCCTCAAAGTACCCCGGAATGTAGCGGTCTCCCGTCGGTTCTATTTCCCATCGGTCCTTCCTGCGAATGTGATCCTCGTCGTTTGGCTTGACGAGTAGCGCGCAAACCACACCGTATGTGGCGCGTGCATTTCGCGAGGCAACCAAATGATTTTCTCGATCAATGTGAGATAACACCGCTCCATGGGCAACCGCCTTGTTACTGAAAACACGTCAGGAAGTTTTTGGAGTGTGCCAGACAAGCACGTACATGTGGTTATCCGCACGACAAATATCGACGTTCTTGGCCTTGAAGTACAACTGGAGTCGTGTCCAGAGCCAGTCGTTCGTTGAGAGGCCCCCAACAACAAATGCCGTCTGGAAACGTGGATCAACATGACGAATTATCAAAAATTAAAATTAAACACACGTCAATTGGTGTCATAGCAGATTTCTGCTGCTGTTCGAATGCACCAATGATGGCATCAATGGAGTCATTGAACAAGCCGGTGGCTTCTTCACTGGAGGATGCGGCATCAGACGATCGGTGGCGATGGCATTGATCGAACAACATCCTACCCCGACAACTTTAGCTTCCCATTCACGATATTATATTTCAGATTTTTGAGACGAGGTTGGCCTACAGTGACGTAAGCTGGTTCTTCATCACTCCTGATGACGAGTTTCGTCGACTTGTCGAATTCGCGAGTAAATTCAGCTATGTCCTCAGGGCGAGAACGTTGCCAGCCCTCAAGTTTCCCTTTTTTTTAGAGTCCTTCAAGTTTGTCACTGGAAAAAGAAGAAGGGACAGGAAACTAACGTTGTAATAAAGCCTGCGCTCGGCGCGTAACAAAGACCGAGCCCTGTAGTCGACCTAGAAAGTGGTAGAGTGGAATAAGTGGGAAGTCTATGCTCAAAATTAGCTACATACACTCTGCCGGAGCAATCTCTTCGCAAGAGATCGGGTTGGACGTCATTGAGAACATGCTCAGATCGATGGTCCCGCCACCAGCGTCGATAATCACGACTCCGCGAGGTGAAGCTTGATTGGTTGGCTCTGCACCGAGGAGATTCGAGACACAGAAATGGAGGCTCGCTTCGCCTTCCGTTAGCATGTGGACGCGAGATTGTCCCTCGGGCGTGGCTGGGATAAGACCGGCACGGACAATCGCACGACGGTATTGCTGCTGTTGTGGACCCTCCCAGCCATTGGGGTGCGTGAAAATATACTCGATGGAGCCTTGGACGGTTGACCAAGCGAATGTGGGATGATGCTCCATAATATAGGCCTTGGCACATTGGAAGAGATACTTGACGAAATCTGTGAGAACCTCGACAGCGGATTTCCCAGATGGGAGTGGGGGTAAATCGTTGTCTGTATTAATAGAGGAGGCCAGATGCTTCGGGCGAAGGTGAAGCTTCCACCTAGATTTCATGACCGAGCGTGAGGTCTGCGAAAAACTCAAGGTGGTTAAAAGCTCACCATTCGGCCCTTGTCCATCCTTCAGTCAGCGCCTGCTCAATGGTGCGTTCAGTCAGCACCTCTGCACCGGCTGCCCTGAAAACACCATTGTTGTCGTAGTACAAGAGAGATGGTACTTTGGCATCGCCGCGGACCAGTCCTTGGCCAGGAAATCTAAAGCAAGTCAAGATGAATCAACAGGGAGAAATGAAGGAATTGCCTCGTGATTCCATGAATCTCAGGAACTAATCCTTCCTCGAGGATACAATACGAGATGCCGCTAAACGTCGTGCCGATATCGAATGCTATGATCAACTTGGGAGGACCGGTGTACCGTTGGGGACCTGGCATATCGTGCTAGTTTGAGAGAGAAAGGGGGGGGCGGCGAAAGTGCTTTCAAGCCAGGCGCCATAAAAATGCCTACTTATCTGGCCCATGTGGGGTTCTACACGAGGTTAACAACCTCATGGCTGTAAACGCCCAAGACCCCACAACCCACCAGACCCAGCGGCCGTTTTTCACGCTTCGTGCCGACATTAATCCCAATCAAGGCCATCACAGGGAAACTCACCACGGCGCCGTTTGAATTCCGTTCTTCGAAAAAGCGCTGGGAGGAGTTCCAGAAGACACTTCGATTAGCTCTCTAAATCCCCTCTGCCCATCCTGCTGGACGTGAGTATGATCGATTGATCACCCTAGGCACGCCTGCTCTCCATCCCTGTGCAATCGCATCGCCAACAACACGTATGTGTGGTGTGCACGGTGGGAAGCGCGCAAGTTGCTGCAAGGCTTTGGTCTTGTTCCAGCACAGCCGCATGCACCTCTGTTTTCCACGGATCGGCGACAACTCAAAAGGCAACGCTACGAACTACATACGATTCTTCCCGTCATCTACGGATGGGATAGGCACGTAAGTTCAACATCGGTACTAGCTGTCATCCGTGCGTGCCGGTTTCTGTCCTTGGTGTCAGCCACTATGTCTTCGCGCACCCGTTCAGCGTTACATCGGTAGTACTCGAGTCAGTGGTGGAGCTGAATGATTTACACGACACAAGCAACTCTTGTCATGGGAGAATTTCTCCGCAAGAAACACTGAATTTATCTGGATGGGGTTAGCTGCTCCTGTATATCATCATGCTTGTGGGATTCCCGTTCCGTTTTTCGTCAGTACTGGATTCATTCGACAGCCTCGATCAACTGACGCAGCAAGCCACGCCTCGTGTTCATCCCGGGTACTTCCTATCGGGCACGAGGTGAGCGGGCCACGAGTCGACACATACTTGGAAAGTGGGGGCCCAAACTTTCCCGAACCTCATTGCCGTGGGGACAAACCCGGGCTGTTTCATGCAATGCGTACAAGGTGTGTCCGCTTTCCCGTCATTCGCGGTGTGTCACACTCAGCGCTGACATTGCCCACCTCGGGCTCCGCTATTCCGACGTTCTTTCAGGCACATGCGCACGGTGTTATGAATGGGACTCAATTCACAGCAACGATTGGCATCGTCACCAAACTTCTGGCGAAAAGCTGTCATTCATTGAAAGAATGCGGATTCCATCCATCTTTAGAAAACAAAACGCCTTGCATGATGTCATCTCCCACTTCCCGGTCCGATCGATTACCCTAGGGTGTGGTTGTCTGATAAATTTCAAGCTCACTCCCTGAGCTTGGTGCGGTGGCCAGGCTGGCTTCCATTTCTGGCGTATACCCGTGTCAAATTCACAGAACCTGGATGCAGTGTTCCCGGCCAACTCGGAAGTCAAAACGATACTGGGTGGAGTGTGCAATGGAGTCGCTGACCTCATGCACATGTTGTTCCACACCCCACCTATGCATTCAGGTATTGATTTTGGTATAGGCCTTAATGTGCAGGAACCAATTGTAATGACGCCCAATTTCATACACGCAGTCGCCCTCAAACTTGGTAGGGACGTAGACTCCTCGGAATCTGCTGCACCCATGAAGTCTGGTCCCAAGAACTTGTGGAACATTGCAATACAGCGACAGGCCTATGCAAAGGATCAAGGACGCGATCATCGCCGCCTTCCGATCATAGCCCATTTCACACCTCTCGAATGGGCTACCCACCAGAAGGGCAAGTAATATATATCGTTCTTCACCCTTCAAGTGAACTAACGAAGAGCAGAAATTTGGCTGGTGTGCTTTACCAGTTTGTGAGCGATGATCAGCCATATTTGTAGCTTTTACCCCAGACACCACTGGCGATGGCGATGGATGGCACACAGATGCAGATATGGGATTCGCACAATGGCAATCTCAGCTCACTGTGTCCAAGGAACACAACTATGCAAGAAATTTGAGTCAGCGGTGGGACAAGAGAGGAGCAGTATGCAAAGGAGAGAACGGTGTACATAGGATATGTATAGGTACCTCTCTGTCGCCCCAGATCGCGCCACAAGTGTAGTACCTACTCGTACTCTGCGAGACTGTATCCTCTCTAGGTCTCGACGACAGAATCAAGCGTATTTATCAGTAGCACTGTATAAGCCTCATGGCTGCGAGTGGAATAACGCGGAAAGTGTGACTGCACTTGTGACATATCGCGTTCAACGGCAGTCACACGCTAATTTACCAGGCGCGTCCCCACAGCAACTCGAAACCCTCCCGCGTACAGTCCAACTCGTAAATCCCAACGACGACACAATGAGTCGAAGAGGCAACAATGTACGGGGCCCAACGTCTGCCCTGACGGAATTCTTAAGAGTGCGTTGACCCCGATGACGCGTCGTCGTTGACAAACCGCAGCAACACGTTAGGAGTCTGGTATCAACCCGGCCACGATTGCGCGCCGTGTGTCGACGAGGGATCAAGCGCCGGCGCAAGACGCAGTCCAGAGCACGGGACAAGATAGCAACGTTGATGGTCCACACCAAGAGGGGGATGAGACCGTCGCTGTGGTGGCCTCGACGAGCCGTCGCGGACGACGCCAAGCAGCTGCCGTATGACCACTTTACCCTATTCCTCTCGATCTGTTGCTCATCCTGGCTCTCCGACGGGTAGGATTTGGATTACGCCTCGGATCAACTCGACGAGGTGGAAGAGGCATCGCCAGCGAAGAAGCGCAAGGGCAAGAGCACGGCGGCAGCTAAATCAAGGGCGAAAAAGAAGGCCAAAGAGGATGGTGATTACGAAGGATCGTCCGAAGACGAGTATACGGCGATCTCGAAGCAACTGTGGACGACGGGTGGCAATAGCGACTCCAAACCTCCCGTGGGGAGCTTCGAGACATGTGCCCAGTGCGAAGAGCAATTTACGGTGGTAATCATAGTTTTTTCGTACCGAGATCGGAGATCGCCTCACCTGCCCTCTTCATTTTTTGTATGCAGACGAGGTACACGTTGCCAGCGAATCCACCACCTGGTTACCTTTGTCACCGGTGTGCGAAAGCGTCTGGGGTTGACCCCTTCAAGAAGCCGGCCGCTCCTAAAAAGAGAAAACCGGCAGCGGAAAGGCGCGAAGTGATTAATTTTGAACAACGGCGCTTCCCAACCTTGGCTACTCTGTGTATCCAGGTGATCGTGATGCTCGGTATCGGTGTCTTATTTTAACCCCTTCACCAAATTGCAGTTGATCGGAAAACATATTGATGATGTCGAAGCACTCGGGGACATTGGATCGGTCAACATGGACGAGATTGCGAAAACACTGGCTCGGAACCGGAGCTTGTGAGTGGCGAATGCTGTCCACATACTGACGCTCATGCGCCAAGAAACAGAACACCTGAAAATGCTTCATTATTCTACGACGCGCAGAACACAAAACTTCGGTTTTATGATGTTACTAGTAAGGTCGTCCGACTTCTTCCCTGGTCCCCATGCCGATCTTCATCTGCAGACCTGACCCCACCAGCTCTTACAACCCTCGCAAGCCTCAATCCTAACTTGACGCACTTGCATCTTGACTACTGCGGTCGTCTCACTAGTCCGGTCATCACTGCGTTTTCCCAGTCACTCCCATACCTCACGCATTTAAGCCTCCTTGGTCCCTTCCTTGTGCGCGCCGAGGCATGGATCGAGTTTTTCGCAGCCAAATCGGAGTTGCAATCTTTTCGTATCGTCCAGAGTCCTCGTTTTGACCTCGAATGTATCAAATCACTTGCGCGGAATTGCATCAAACTCGAAGAATTGCAACTAAAAGAAGTCGGACTGTTGGACGACACCTTCGTGGAACCCCTCTGTGCCTTGCCACCCCTAAAATTACTGGACCTCTCGAATCCCAGTGTTGGTATCCAGGAAGATGGCTGGCTTCAGATCCTGGACAGGCACGGTCCCACGTTGGAGAGCTTTAACCCATCTTGGCATGAAGGATTCACCGATGTGGTACTTGAAAATGGTATTCGTAAACATGCACGCGTCATGTCGGAACTCAGATTAGAAGGGTTATCAAGTTTGTCAGACGAGGGCGTTGCTTATCTTTTCGAGAACTGGAACGAGCCTTTCACCACGCTCGACTCGGGAGACTGCGAATCCGAGATGGAAGCGGACGATCAACGTGACCGTGGAATGTTTACTCCAAATCCTCCCCTTCGCATCGTCTCTCTTGCACGGAACTGCACCCTCTCCAGTGCAGCCTTTACAGCGCTCCTGGCACACTCGGCAGCATCACTCGTGCATCTGAACTTGAACGGCTTGGGCTCCATCAACGCGGATGCCCTTGAACGACTCAAGGAGATCGCAGAGGTGCGCTGGTTGGACATGAGCTGGTGCCGTGAATTGGATGATTTCATCATGAAGGACGTCGTGTCGAATGCGACGAAGCTGGCTGAGGTGCGGGTGTGGGGATGTAATCGTGTGAGGGGAACTGGTTGGGCTGGCAAGGTACGGTTTACCTCTGTTGCGTTCCAGGATCGCCTGGTGATCTGATGATTGTTTTAGAGAGGTCTCAAAGTTTACGGTGTTGAACCCAACGCAGGGTAGTTCCTGTGACGATGGATAGGCCCGTGTCATTGCAATCGTATAGATCGAATGATAGACTCAGGTGTCGTACTGGTGTACGTGATAAGTATTGCTGTACGGAAGTTGGGCTCGTTACTGTGCTCGCCACCCATGGCGGGTCTAGCACAGATTCCAGGAAATACGATGACCCACCGCGCGATCACGGAAAACGTATGCCAAGTGTGCCACACCTCCGTGCGGCCGTGGAATGGAAAGCATTCCTAATTCATTTGTTCAAGATCGTGCATTCGCCACGCCACTCAGACCGTCCAGTTTACGTCCAAAAGGGTCATCGTGCAGGCTGATACTTCACCAGATGCTATCAGGGGACTTTAGGTTCTCAATCGCATCTTGGATTGATTGCATTCCGTCACTGCCCTGGTGCTGTGGTCTGGGCGCGCGAATAACCCCTAAGTTAGAGTGAGTTGCGGCTGCTGCGGTACGGTAACCAAGCACGAGGCGCCGTATCGCGCAGAGTATAATTCCTGACCGGGAAAGCTTCGTTCCACGTACGTGATGATTACTCCTAGGCTTTCAACACCCCAGTTCGAATTCGTGCAAGCCCGCGGGGCGCAAGGATACGATATGCGTTGTCCATGAGCACATCCCTGCACGTTGGGCGTAGCGTGCTTCCATAATCGCTCTTCACTGGCTTCACCCATGCTACCGCCTTGCATCCTGTCTGGCCGGTCCTTGATAACGCGGACGGGCCGATTTTGCCGTATATCGACGCCATCAGTCGCGAAAACGATCGGGACGCACGAATGCGATGCCAAGACCAGAACACCACCGGAACCCCCATTTGGTGTTGGACGGCAAAGGAGGCATTCAATTGTCTTGGCGCGTATCATTGCATCATTGTTCGTGTCTGTGCGGGGGGCAGTGGTTCGGAACGGGCCCGGAGTCGTCCTGGTAAGGCTGCCAACGACGTCTCGCCTTGCCTATGCACCTAAACTATGCGCTGAGGCCACTCGCATCAGGAGGCTATGGTAGCTAATAGAATGCATCGTAGGCAACGCCCCCCAGGATTCAAACTGACTTGAAGGGCCCATGACGGCGCGGCGTAGCCCGGGTTTGGTCTCATTGGGGACTTGCCGGACTACTGCCACCGATGGAACAGAAACAAACCGCGGAGACAATTGCAGGGTAACCTCTTTACTGTCCACACGACCGCGGGGTTCAATTGTGCGTCCGGGCGTCATCGAAAAAGTATCAGCGGGCCATCCAATGTGCCCTTCCGCGTCATGAGACGATGGACATGGCCGAACACGCCTTACAACTGCCATCTCCCCATCAGAACTCGAGGCGGAGTTTGAATCAACCTGCACCAACACCGGATAATTGCAAGTGTTCCTTAGCGATCTAGAAGGCGTTCGGATCCAGCCGTTGTTCAAAGTATATTGCCACTTGTCTCGCGCTAAGCTCGCTTTGTCTACCTCCACCTCTCGTCCGGTCATCGGTACCGCTTTGTGTTCACTTTGTCTGAAATCAGTCATTATTCCTTCCGACGCGCATGCGAACGCGCTCTGTCGTTAGTCATGGGATTCTAGTCTGTCCCATCCCTGGAGCTGCGCTGGACAATTGAATGATGCCCGACCTCAATAAGAACGCTTTGGTGACCTCACCTCCATTGCAGGACTCTCCGATTCACTGATCCGGCGAACCCCGTTCTAGATCCAATGCTGCATACGTTTTTGTCGGATCTCAAACGTAGGTGAACCCAATTTTTGACGGCTTGCTTAGACCTCGGCATGTCCATCAGGACCGGCTATGTCCATGCCCGCACCGTCTTGTTTGTTCAATCCGTGTTATCATGTAGGCACGGCTTTGTATATCATAGGGTTTGACTTTGATACCCATGGGGGGCTATTTTGCCCGTGCCACAGATATCGCGCATGATACCGGTCAAAGGAGTACCGGGGCGCCAGCCCACATCGACATGCGGCACTCAGCAGCTTGACTGTCAATTTCGTCGACTGAGCTTCATTACCGTGAGTGTCACCACATTTCATTTGCCAACCTCCTTATTGACCGCATGGCAGTGGAGATGTGTTGGATCTCATGTGACGGGGATCTGCGTACAGATCGGGCGTACGCGGAGTTCACACAGCGCATCGCTGATCCAGAAATCTCGAGGAGGCGAGAAGACCCCGGTCGCTTATTCTACTCCCCTGTTGAGTCAGCCGTATATCTTTTAAACCCTCATGTGCTCCCTGCAGCAAGGACCTCCCCATCCCTATCACACATGAACCAACCATTATTTAGCGGCTATGACGGTGCGTACCCGTCTCAGAGCACGCGCGATCCACTGTATGTATTTGGTCATTTGCTTCCACATGATCGGGCCTGTTACCTCCAGCTGACGCTCGGTTTTCTTTCAAGTGACGACCTTCTCGCGCAGCTATTCTTTGACGTCCCCGATGCCTTGGCTACTCCTGTTCCGGCATCGTTTGCATCCGCAGTACCATCGACATCAGCATCAGCGCCCGCCTTCTCGCCCACGCCGCACGCTTACCTCACATGCCACTGGACCTCCCGGCACCACCCTCACCTCGTCTGCGGCGCACCTCTGTCCCCCGATCCCAAAGACGCCTGCGAGCATTTCCGCACCGCCCACAACATCCGGGGAAAGCAATATGCCACCGTGGACTGTCTTTGGTACGCGTGTCAAGTCCCGCCGATGCAGCGAGGAAGTTTGATTCGACACGTGTTGACGGTGCATCTGCGGCTGCTACAGTGGCAGTGTGAGGTCTGTGGGAGGACGTTTTCGAGACGGGGGACAGAACATGCGTGTCACGGGAGGAGGGCATGAGCCGTCTTCGCCCTTCCTGCTGTTGGCGGTAGAAGACCGGTGATCAAAGAGAGCTGACTCGGATGCCAACCTACTGCAGATGGATACTGCGTTGTCGTATAGTACCCGGACGATTCGTTTCTTAATCTTTTTCCCTGTACGTACACTTCCTCGAATGTGACTGCTGCTGGCTTGAGAAGTATCACGCACGCGCCGTCTCGTCCCATGATCGTCACGGTGCTCGCTCTACCCCGCACAGCCATGATGCGAAAAAAAGAAGTTGCGAGGTCGAGTACAATAAATTGCCTTTTTGGCGGTATGTGGGGATGTATGAATTGCCGGCCGGGCTTTTAAATCGCGCGACGGGAATACGAATACCCGTTGCGTGGGCGGGGTACGAGCTACGATGGACGCCCGACCCCAGGGTTATGCCATCACCATCACGTTTCCAGACGCGTTCATCAAATGGACGCATTCATGAGTACTGCGCTGTATATGTGCTGTCATGGGATAGGCTGCCGCCAATCGGGGATCTGGATATCTAGCTCCTCCGTCTTATCGTGTAGGGTGACGTGGCCACAGGATGAGGGTCGTCACCGACCTCCTCGGCCTGACTATAGTGGGTGCTGGTTACGACCAGCACTAACCACCTCGGCTAATATGATTCATACAACTGTCTCGCTGATCCGAGGACGATGGTATCATGATAGAGATAAACGCAAGCGCAACGTATGTGTGTCATACTGACCCTGGCCAACCCTGAGTGCGGGGACTGTAAATATGTATATCCGCGGTGAGCACACTACCATCGCGTTTGTCCCCGTCGTGTGCAGGGCGTCCGCTTGGCTCGGAGTTGGCCGTATACATGAAGCCGCCCTATTTGGCTTTCATATGATGTCCTTCTTTTCGGTAGAGTCAACCAATCAGGTTCAGAAAAAGCGTCGTTACCACATGTACGTTGCTCGCTGCTACGAGGGGCCTAACACTAGTCATTCAAAACGGTGTGATTGGATGAGGAATAACAAAACGAAATTCAGGGTGGTCCAAACGAAACCGGGCGGTGGTCGTTTTGCACTTGGCGATGAACCAGCACCGAGGATCGGCCATTTTTACCTTTATCACATGTTGGTCATCGTACCTGTCCACGGAGTGATTCCCGATGTGGATGTATCGTTTATCAAACTCGATCATTTGGATACATGCAACGCCCGCTCTTGATTGAACCAACTCACTCACGATCAGTACGCAGGCGCGTTGTCACAGCACGCTTGTTCACGGATGGGTCAACGGCTGACTTGGTCTATCGCCTCGTTGTTCTCCCGGGAATGGAAGTTGTCTGTACAAGTGCGTCGTGAGCGTCCCGAACGAGCAGGGTTTCACGTACAACCAACACAACGTGCTGCAAGCCGATCTACCAGGCAGTCCATGGAAACAACGTCACGTTATGGGGCACGCTTCCTGAGCGACCGATCTAGTTGGCCACCTACCCAAACAAGGGCTCTTACTTGATGACAGCCACCTGACCCACTCACCGTCTTGGAAGGCTACTGCGGATGCGGCGGCGGCGGAACGATAGCTTATGTACAAACTCAATGTGAGTGGCTTCTGTGATGGAAGGATAACAGGAAGAAGAAGACGTTTTCTTGGTTGCCACAGGAGTCCCGTGGGCGAAAGGGACGGTGAGTTGTTCGGATCTTGATCCAAGCCGTGTTCTGGAGTGGACAGAAGCAAGTGGCGTCGGCGGTGTAGTGTGTGTTCAAGTACTCGCCTATGGGTGGACCTGAGTGTCTCGTCAGTACGGGTCGGTTGGTTCGTCGGTTGCCCCACCACTGTCATATGGACTGGGGTAGAAGCGGACGTTCTCGTTTTGGAACTAGCGTGAAACCTCCCTGGAATTTCCTTTTTCTGCTCGTCGTCGTTCGTCCAATCACGACCAGTGTTGGCGTCGTCAAGTGATAGCGTTACGCAACTGTGTTGTATATTTCTGCTCTGATCTACTTGCATCTCGTTTTCGTCGAAAATAAAATGGATTACCCTCGGAGATGAAGAGGGCGTGCTTACGGACGCCTTCCATCAGATCTCGAACACAGACACCACGTTCGCTACTCGTCCCCCAGCGTCGTCGTGGCCCTCAGTTGCCTCGCATCTTCTCATGTCGCCTGTCTGATCGTATCTTAATCATCCTCGCCTCCCCGCTTCCATCGAAGCGTCCCGGGCCGTGCCCTCCTCATCGGCATCATCGACGTGCGACACCGCTCCGATCACACACGCACCGTCGACAATCGATCAAAGCGATAGCGAAGCCTTTTTTTCGATCCCCACTCCCCTCGAGCTTTCCCTATCCGCCCTTATGACTGCTGACTGGCAAGGCTCTCCCTTGGGCCCTTGCAGCCCCGCTTCTGGTATCAAGTAAGAGGGTCACCTCCTCCGCACGCGTCCTCCATCACGCAGTCTGTCTTGCGGCTCGCAAGCAGCACCGCGCCACGAAGCCAAGGCGTGGCCATGATTCACATGGCGACGTTCTCGGGACAGGGCAGACTTGGCTTGATCCTTGGCTGATCACGTGAGATCCGATCCTCGGTGAGCCATACGCGCGAGACATATGAGGCTTCTATTGAACTTGCTGAATTGGTAGCTCATTTCCATGCTAGACAGACCGCCCAATCTGACTGGGGATCTCGTTTACACTGCCGATGATTGC
>JBBPTJ010000265.1:0-17373 GCA_038094035.1 Pulveroboletus aff. ridleyi
GTAATATGCTAATGTGCCAAGCACTCACCAAGCATTTCCGGCAAGATTTGTAAGTTGTCTCGTCAATGGTAGTATCTGTACTTTGGATGCGATGGCCATCTGGTAATGAGCGTCGAGCTCACAGTGATGCACGAACGTCATCAGCATGTCTGGTGAGGAAACGCTCCCGTTAAAGTATGTGGCAGTGTCGTCTGGATCAATATCTTGCTGCTCAGATTTGAGATGTGTCTTGCACATCTCACTGAGGGACCATGTTGTAGATGAGATCATACTCTGGGTATGAATCCGATCAGTGGAAAACCACATACACATGGAGATTGTGTACACGTGCGCCATCACTGGCAAGGTCGCATAGTAATCTGCCGGATAGCTTGATATTTGTTCCTTGTCTGCCAATCGGAATCCATTTGGCTCTCCGGAATCATCCAAGACGAGTCCAGTGTTCAGCCTTGAGGTCTTTCATTCGTCCTAGAAGGATGTCAAGGGAAACACCCAGGAAGTCATGGCCCACTAAAACATCTGGATCTGCTTTGAACAGTGTAACTAAAGAAAGACAATCAAAACAGACCATTAACTGCAGGCGACAGAACACTTGCCAAGAAGGCTGCTGAGGAGCATACGTTCATTCACCACAGGAGATATCATACCCTTGTCATTGACTTTGACCCTATTTTCAAAGTTGGACAGGAATCTGTCCAGAGGACATACGAAAGTATGCACTGAACAGGGCAATTGCTCAGGCGGTGTCAGATTGTCTAACTGTACTGTAGACTGGGATCAAAATATTGGGAGAAAATATTGTGGGTCAGAACATACCATCACACCAGATCCGTCCTGAAATGCAGACTACTTCACGCTTATCCTCACAGTGGTTCACCACTGTACACACAGCTAGACTCATGATAGTCAAGGGAGGTGGTTCCAGAGCACCATCACCTATCAGGACCACATTTTTTGGATCAGAGACACTTGCTTCGAGCTTGCATCAAGAGATCTGAGACATCCAGCTCAGTGATAAAGGAGACGAGTACTGCAATCACCTACACCTTGGTTTTCCACGACAGCATTCTTTATTGTCAGTCAGCAAGGTCCCATGATCTTCTGCTTCAGCACAAACAGCTTGAAAACACTCATATTTGTACCAAAAATCTTGTAGATATTTGGGGAACAAGCATCCATCAGGATTTGCGGTTCTGTGGGTGTTTAGTCTATACATCGACCTATTGACTCATGACTTGCCTTCATATGAGTATACAACTTTCATCCACTCTGTTTCCTTCGGAATGTCTTTGTAGTCAAAAGTGTACTTCCGTTTCACCTAGCGAGCTTTCCAACTTTTTATCCCTACTTCCCGATGTATCCTCTCAAAGTCAGCATACACATCCCCTTTCTCTGGTATGATGTCAGTTTTGACGATCTCAACCTGGCCATCTTGAGTCTCATTCTGAACAACATGCAGTGATCAAGGTAGCACAAATAAATTGCACTGGATCCCCTGAATGGAGAGACAAGCGGATGCCTATGTACTGGAAGCCTTGTCTCTTACTTTGCTGATAAGATAGAGTTTACAACTATTTTGGAAATTCTTGTGCGAGTGCATAAACATGCCTAATAAATCAAAAAACCAAAAAAATCAGAAAAATCAGAAAACCGCTAGCCTGTCCATACTTATATCTTACTCACATTGTGACTTGTTAATTATACCTTATAATCATGGATACCAGCAAATATGACCATGTTGCATTTGATCTTAGTGCTTATGGTAGCAACTTTGCAGCTTATTGTTGGAGAGGACCCTAGCAATAGTATTGGATGATTGATAGGACTTACATAGTAAGCTTTGAGGGACGTTGGGATGGTCCAAACTGGTGGTTACGTGTCAAGAGACTTATTCAAACTCAGTAGTCAGAGTGTGAAACTGTAGAGACATAATTATGTAAGACTACCATAAAAGGTAACTAAGTGCATACTACAGTAAAAAGGGTAGTGAGTCAGTCATGTTCATTAGGCTAATAGGTCAGTCATGTTTGTTCAACACTTATGACATGGGAGTGGCCTCTGTCGAAAATTGCAATCCCAATGCCAACTCAGACACAGAACCAACATTCAAAGAGACTGCAAAACACTTTGGAGCCTATATGAGGGTGTTGCAAGTGCCAACAAGCTTGAGGAGACCACAGATGACAAGATCTTGGCTACTCTTGGCAAGTTTCATCTTTGATTGCAAACACTGTTCTAATCCCTACTTGCTGGCTCAGTCAGTATCACCTGGTATCCTACTCAGTCCCATCCCAAAGAGGAGCTGCTCGCTCAAGGAAGACCTTCAAGATGATGCCGACTGCATAGCCACCACCGCTCACTGCTACCCACTCTTCATTGAAGCTCAGGCTGAGCGCTGACCGGTGACCCTTCATATATCATGCCAGGTGGCACAGGGTTTGAGAACTTTAAGCTGTGGTCCAATATTAGCCAGATTGTTTTGCAAGGCAGTTGTAGAGATAGGCTGATCATGGACTGCTTCACGAATGGGATCATAGTTCACTGAGGACTGCAGTTTACTAAGTAATTGACATTGTTCACAAAGTATGGAGGGTGGATCAACTCGACCGCATTCATCATAGTTGTTAGCTCAATGGTTGATGTGGCTTGAAGCTTGAAGCTTGACACACCTTAAGCCCTAGTCACTTCTTCCATCTCCCAGCCCTTCTTGAACAGTTCTAGCACACATTGCTTCATGTTTGCACCAATTTTACAATAATCATTGCTCTGTACAGGCATGGGTGGAGACTTATCTGAATTTCTGAATTTTCTGAATTTTTGGATTTATTGGGCGTGTTTGTGCACTCATGCAAGAATTTCTGAAATAGTTGTACCACCGTGTTCGAGATGGTCCAACCAAAACATATGCAAATCACCGCTGTCCTTGAGGGCATTGATGGATGCCTTGGAGAACACAGGCTTGGATCCCAAGGTGTTTTTGGAGATGACAGCAAGGGAGTCATGCACAGAAAGCCACGATGGAGCAGTAAAATTTTCCTTCTTTGGCATTTTTGTCTCATTAGAAGTGGGTTTAGAATCAGAATTAAATGTTAGTGGATTCTTCTTGGCAGAGACACTGGGTTTGACATCTGTGTTGTCAATATCCATGAAGTCATTCATATCGATATCCGAGAAATCCATGGATGCATCAAATCTATCCTCTGGACCACTATGAACTTCCAACTTGCCCATATGTTCGATTGCAGGCGTTACCACCAATGAACCGTTGGCCACACACACTTTCTTCTTCGGGCTCATCATCAATATGTAATCTTCGCAATCACTTGATGGCAGGTTAGACGAAGGAACATCATTTGCAGCTCCATCGGAAGAGTAGGCATTGTAGGTATCTGCATTCCTCCTATAGGGCACCAGTGAAGAGGAACAATCAAGGTCATCATAATCCAACATAGGTGAAGACTTTCACTTCTTTGACCATACAGGGGCTAGAATGGGCACTGTATTGATACCCCCTAACAGGTTGGCCATAAAATCTTCCTCCTGCTCTGCAGATACAGTTGGACGGTATGCACTTATGGAGGACTTAGCGGCTGGTGGGTGTGCCTTTGGTCTGGCCTTCGCTTTTGCAGACTCCCCAGTTGCCTTTTTCTTAGCTGTTCGATTATCTAGGATGAGGACTTGATCAGCACTTGAAAGCATACACACAACTCTTGCGACTTCGCAGGTCATCTTCCTTGTTGTCTTCCTTGTCTACATCATCCTGACCTGTCCAGTCATCCATGCCATTGTCTGTATACCCATTAACACCATCCACGACAAAGTCATCCTTTTGAAGCCTCCCCTTGACAATGCTCTTGTACTGTTCCTTGGTGACCTCATCATACAACGTGACATCCTCTTCATGCTGATTGATGTGTCAAGACCTGACTGAGGATGGGATGTAACATACACACCTTCCATTTCCTAGTTCCACCATCTCAGACATGTTTATACTCTGCAAGCTTGTCAACACTGGTCAGTGTGTTCAACATCTACCAGGTTGTCTGCGTGTACCTTGCTGACTGGTATGTCCTTTATCATTCCATCATGGCGGATGTCGAATTCCCTCTTGCCTCTATCGAGCTATGGACTGTACGCATCATCTGCATTGGCAGGTCAAAGCATGTGTTGTATGTATCCGCTCCACAGAAGTTTCCCTGGCATCTGACATTTTCGACTTCACTCTGGGTTGATCTTGGGAATATTTTGAACAGGGAACCTTCTTGGAGTGGTCTTCCCGCTCTTCATACAAGATGTGTACAACACCCTTATGTACAAATTGGAAACACACTCTTCGCCCTTGTTTCAGTGGCCATGATTCCTATTCCCTTTGTCAGTCTTGTTCCCTTCTCCAAGTCGTGGGAAGTAGGTTTGCATAATCTGGCATGGGCTACTACTACTGGCCTGTAAGTGTTGTTGGACAGTTTCACATGAGTGCCCACTGGCTTGAGAGGGACAAGGGACGAGCCCATGTCCTGAAAACCAAGGCCCTCACTGGACTTGATGGCAGCTGGACAGTGGGCCATGTGATGAGAGGAATCTTTAAATATGTCCCTGCTAGCTGGTTTGGTTCTGCAGAGCTGTTCCATGGCTATGAAAGGAGCCCATGTAGTCACATTTTCTGATGGAGACAGGCAGCCTGGGGTTGACAATTGGTCATTGGACACAGTAAGCTTGTGGTGGGTCCAGGTGGGGGGTATAGGAATCATGCTAACAAACAGGCCCAACCACAGTAGGATGGGAGGCATAGTGCAGTGCTAAGATGGCCAGCACAAGGGGTCAGTTAAGATACACGAGTGGACTGGGTGGGAGCTAGATAAATTCCATTAGAACAGATGAGTGGGCTCATCAAGTTGCCTAGTGGTCAGATACAATAAATGGGCAGGCCAACAAGAAGAAAGGGAGGTGGATCAGAATTGACGAGTGGACCTGCTCAGTTACATGGAGAAGCAGTTTGAATGGGCGAAAGGGCCTGCTAAGGAACCTTGTGAGATGGTTGACATGGACAGGAGGGCCCACTGGAGTGTATGAGAGCCAAGTGAACTAAACAGGTGGGTCTGGTGGGTCTGGTGGACCCATAGCAATGGGTGATGGGGGAAGGGCAGTGAACGGGTGGGCTTGTCGGGATGGATGGCAGTGGAGTGGCATTGAATGAGCAGGCCTGTGATGATGGATGGTGGGAGTGGTATTGAATGGGCAGGCCTGTGGCAATGGATGGTGGGGGAGTGGCATTCAATGGGCAGGCCTGTGGTGATGGATAACGGGGGAGTGCATTCAATAGGCAGGCCTGCAGTGATAGATGGCAGGGGAGTGGCATTCAATGTGCGAGCCCATAGAAATGGATGACAGGGGAGTGGAATTGGATGGGCGGGCCTCTGGCGATAGATGGTGGAGGAGCAGCATTGAGTAGGCAGGTGGCGGGGTAGAGAAAATGCAGGCTTGTTGGGATGAGAGAACCTCGAACATTATCCTAATGTCGCCAGTCTGGAAGGCAACCCTTTTGGAAAGCAGAGTCAAGGGACCAATAGGCAAGAACTTGTCAAGTTGTTTGAATTCACCAGCATGAGATAATGGTGATAGACGTGCTTGCAATATTTTGAGGAGTTGGGGAGCATAACATTCAGGACCACCATACTGTTGGGATAGATGGTGGGGCAGGAGTGATGGGTGGCAGGGGAGGGCATTGAGTGGGTGGGTTTGCAGAGATGGATGGTGGGGGAGTGGCATTGGATTGGTGGGCCTATAGATATGGATGGCAGGGGAGTGGCATTGAATGGGCGAGTGGCAGGGTAGGGAATAAGTGGGCTTGTTGGGATTAGAGAATCTCGAACATTATCCTAATGTTGCTGGCCTGGGAGGCAACCTTCTTGGAAAGCAGAGTCAAGGGATTAATAGGCAAGAACTTGTTGAGTTATTCAGAGTCACCAGCATGGGATGGTGGCGATAGACATGCTTGTAATATTTCGAGGAGTTGGGAATCAGTGTACGTGCTGAAATGGAGGGTAAAAACATCAGCTGCTTCATCATTAGCTATGCTTTCCAGAACAGGGAGGGAATGCGTGTTTGCTATGTCAATGATATGAATAGAAGAAGAGTGCTTGCAAGTGAACAAAAAGATGGCAGAGAAAGCGTGGGGAGGTGTGGAATGATGTTGGGGGAAGAGGGCCTGTCCTTTCATTGCTCCCCCTCCCGCTGTCCATCCCCACTGGCCCACCTGTTCTTTGCCTTTCCCCCACCATCCATCACTGTGGGGCTGACATCCACTGAAACGGGCCTGCCCATTCAATACCACTTCACTGCCATCCATCACTGTGGGTCACTCACTCAATGCCCCTCCCCCACCATCCATGGCAATTGGCCCACCCATGCAACGCCACTCTCCTGCCATCCATCACTGCAGATCCACCCATTCATTTCCACTCCCCTGCCATCCATCTCTGCAAGCCCACCCACCCAATGCTCCTGCCCCGCCATCCATCTGACAGCACGGTGGTCCTGAATATTATACATCTTTTATAATTCCACCCTTGTGGTCATCCCATGTCACCAACCACATAGTTAAGGACCTATCTATTATCCTACTCTGTTCGCACCTTGGGAGTAGGTGACATGGACAATAGACGTCACTGCTTTGTCTCCCATTCCTCATACCGCACAATGATGGAACTAAATACCAATTCCCTGCTGCCCACCATTGCAGGCTGAGGCTACTTGCTCCTGTGGTAATCCACCAGCCACTCCTGCTGTGGCATCATCCATGTCAGTGGGCCCCCTCGCATATTTCCACCAGCTCTTCTAGTCAGACTACTTTCAGGCTTGCTATTTGCCCAATAAATTGGCAGCTGAATGACAAACAATTGTTGTTATGGCAACTTTGAGACTGGTAAAGGGAGGCGAATATGTACATCAAGATTCCCCCACTTTTTTTCAACCATGGAGTCCCATGGACCACTACTATGTCCGCCTGCATCACCACTAGGATTAGTGGATCACCTTACAGACTATATGCGAAATAATTTCTTTTCTGAAATCAGGCATTCCTTTGCAACAGATTTAATTTTGCCACATTTAAGTGTTCTGACAAAGATAGTGTGCAAGGCAAATTGCATGGTGCAAATGCTGGTACAGGCAACCAGAAACAAAAGTATGTTAATTTTAGGCATCACAATGAAAGAAATTGAGCGATTTAACGCAGGGGTTCTGGTTGGATTTGATCCAACACAAGAGGCAAAGCATGCTATCAAATTTATGGAAAGAATTTCATGGGAGGAATGGGAGGATGATTCAATCACATATGATGTTCTTGACATCCTGACAATGCTCATAAATGAGAAGGAGAACATCATCGCATGGTATTTACCGCATTTTATAGACCATGCCAATCAGGTAAGTCTGCGAAATTTATATCATAGGGATCCATCCTTGATATATCAGTCAGAAAAAGATTTGGGACACATTTATGCACATGCAGCATACTCTTCACTCCAGCATCACCTCATCCAAGGATTGTTGTAAATGGCAGACAGAAAATGCTTACTTTCACAGAGAAGCAGAAATCAAGGGGAGCATTAATCTCTCCCCGGTGTGGTTCCAACAAGGGCATGATGTGAGGATCAATATATTCAACACAAAATACCATTAATTTCTTTCAGTGCACAAGCGGACAGTTGGAGATCTCCACATCCTTGAAACCCGGTCAGAATAACGATGAGTGTTGGGTATGGTTAAAGTCCATGATGGAGACACATATGCTACTCTCCACAGCAATGGCCATTATGCATCCAGAGATGTATTTATGAGGGCAGGAGGCCATGATTAAGCTATGGAGGCTGGTATCTGACAAGGGGGATCAGGATATGATGGAAGTATTGCAACTTTGGCCTATGATCTACAGCAGTTTATCAGTGATGGTAAATCAATGCTCACCATATCATCTGGACAAAAATGGTCAGCTGCAATGGTTGGACCAAATTTTGACCATCGGCCAATACCAGGAGCTCGACCTCGTCTTTCCGAAACAGCAGATCATGTTGCGAACTACGAGGGAACACACCACCAGCCTCGGCTTTACAGGCTATTACCAAGCCTGGTGAGGTAAGAGGAAGGGAATGCGGGCTCAAGCACACCAATCACCCACAAGAGAGCAGGATAACAAGTGGTCAAAGCTGGGGATGCCAGCTGAGACACTTGGCTTTATATACTATGGTAAGGTGCGCACGGATCATAGGGTCCATGGGATAAACTACTATACATGGCTAGTACAAGTACACAACTGTGAGAGAGTTCTCACAGAGATTAAAGGGGCATGCCAGCCATGAGGCATGTCGTCATATGATGTCATGGTCTGGGCCTGGGTCATGTGACAGGTCATGTGACCAAAAAAGAAAGGGGCATGAAGATGGTTCATAACAGATCAGAATGTGGTATTTACCTGGTACAATGACAGCATTTTCAGGGAGGCTCCTGATACATGGCACAGCAGAGATAGCAGGTGATAGGTTTCGAGCGTGCAGCTAGTTAATCCAGAGTGATCCGAACTCAGCTGCTGCCAGACAGGCAAAAACAACTATTGATTTACCTAGTTAATCCGGAGTGATCCGAACTATTATGTATGAGAAAAGGGAATGTAATGCGTATATAAGTACTCACCTCAGCTGCTGCCAGACAGGCAAAAACAACTGAGGTGCTATGAACCAGAATGAAGAGGTTTTATAGTATGTGTGACAAGCTCGTACCTCAATAGATGCCATAGATCGAAAAACATGTGGAACACAGGTACCTTACTACAGACAAGCAATGCGATATACTTGATCCGGACTGGTTTATCCGGATCTGGCGTATCCGGCATGGTATCCAGTACAATCCAGGCACTGCCCGGATTGGTGGGCGAGCGGTCCTATTGTTCCTTAGCGGTTTGGGATCCCGACATGCCTTTCGAATGAGGCAATATTTCATCAATAGGGCATGTATTGCATGGTACATGCAAAGGAAAGTGCATGAAGCTCTCCACATCCTTCCATGTAATTATGGTTCCACTATGACTAAGCATGATTCACACACTGTCATGCTCTATGTCTTAGACAATAAAAATTCATTAAACATTGCAATAGTTTTGGAGGTCACTATATAAGGAGGCAACAATACATCATGATGAAACTACTGTGAGAAAGTGGCATCTAACCCTAAAATTGCATGGAGCTCTGCCCAATGTGCCCAGCAATGCATCATCTCTTCCTCAAGCCTATCCATCTTCTTCAGCCTTTTCTGAATGAAGAGCAAGATTTGTGTCTCCTCCAACTCCCAGTCTCCAAGATCCATGTGATCTAATGGAGATTTATCATCGAGCCATTGATTCTGTATGATTCTAAATGGCAGGAAACTGTACTGTAAGTGATGCACTTACTTGGAAGTAATGGCTTGCCACATCCATCATGAGTGGCAAAGTTAAATTTTGCCTTTTTGGATATCCCATTGTCCACCAAGTGAAATCAAATTTCAGTGCATTTTCTGGATTCCATTCCGGAAGCATTTCTGTGATGTCAGAAATCATTGCAAATAGATTGATCTGCAATGAGTAGAGCCAGGATTGCAACCTGTTGACATCTGCTCCACAATCCAAAAATGCTGCCTGGCAAATTGGCTGAGGAACAATGACGGTCACATGGGTTGCATATATTTGCTAAAGGGTAAAAAGCAGCACCTGATGTTAGAGAATTATGTCATTTATATCCCATCGCTGAAATTTGATCACATGCATGAAGTCCTCAGCTAAGTGCTCATACCAATTTACAGGCCAATGATCCACAGGTAGCATCTTCAAATGTGCCACAGCAGCTTCAATGCGGCAGCCAGAATAGTAAAGTGTTCTCTGCAAAATGCTTTGTGGAATTTCGGGCCTACTAATCAAGGAGATCGCGCAGAACATGGGTAGACTGAGAAATGGTGTGTAATGTGATGATGCAGTAATGCCAGTGGACCCAATGCATCATTTGTCCTTGCTTATGTAATACAACCTGTGATGTCAAAGCGCATGTATTTTTCTGCTCCATCATATGAAATATGAGGCAAACATGCTCGGAATATCTGTAAATATTCATAAAAAATGAGTGCAGAAAATAATCATTTCATTGCTGATTGTTCCCATATTCCCCGACAATGGTCTCACAGTTTTTCATACCCTGAGGCTTGGTGGGAGGCATAGCATGCATTCCTGCACATTCCATTTTCTACACTTGCCTCAGCCAGCTGTTTCCAACGAAATGATTTCTGCTCAAAGAAATCGATGGTCCACTGAAACTCTGCGGTGAGAAGGTGAATTTCCTTCTCCCAGTGGTCCTTTGCAGCCTTTGCACATAGCCAATTGAGCCAATAAACTACATAGATGGTCAAATATTTGAACAAGATGAAATGGTTAGAATATAAAACATACATTCAGTCATCCAGTCATTCACATCTGTGTCCTTTGTAATATCCATCGTCCAGAACCATGCAAGATTCTCATTTTGATGCCCACTCCCATTGGGGTCAGAAATTGATGCGGTTACAGTCAAGTTGGCCTTGTTAAGAACCTGATATCTCCACAACAATATCTCATCAGCACCAAGGGAAATAATTTCTTTTCAAGACCTTCTGTATATCTCCACATGCAATTTGATAATCCTTCTGACAGCATGCACTTTGCCCCATGTGTGGGACTTAGAGACGTGATTGGAAGAGTGATGGAGCTCTATCCAAAACAGGACTGCTTTGTCTGCCAGCACAAGATGAATTGCTTGTAGATTGTCATTTGCCTGCCCCATGTGCAGTAAGAGTTCTTGTTCTGCCAGCTGTTGTATCCCTAGTTGCTTACACCTCTCCAGGCCTAAGCTGAATGGGAGCGGCAATGTAAGAGATGGGAATGATGTGATTTCCCAGTCATTAATGCGGCCATCTGAAGATTCTTCTGAAAAATTGTCCGTCTTGCTGACTGAGTCTTGATTGCAGACTGAATCTTTGCCCACTACAGTCTCCCTGATATAGGCTGATGCTTCTGATAGGAATTTTGCAACCTCTGCAGATAATCGCTCTGCCCTGCGGATTATAGCCAATCTCTGCAATTCAGCTGCATCTTTTTTGAGAGCCCGCCTGTCATTCAAAAAGGCAAGTCCCCGCTTCCTCAATTTGAAGTCCACGCACCAACCATGTTGCTGTACCTGGAAGAGAGCCATCACGATTTTGTCGATCAGCAAGCAGTTCCAACTCGATTGTCTGTACTATCGGAGCTGAAGTGGCTCAGTCATCATGGTTGAGTTAAGGCAATGCAGAATCACCTTTGTTCATCTGACCCTGGAAAATATCCATTGCAGTGGGATTATTCACCTGATCTCTTAATGCTTTCTGCTCCTGATCCATCCACATAATACAAAGCTGCACTGGAACTGCACCATCCAGCTCCATGAATGCCTCAGAAGCAGAGATGGCAGCCTTACGAGCCAATTTTAGCTTTCTGGATAGTATGTCACCTATGAAAAATACCAGTATATCAATATAAGTTCAGCTCACAGATAATTAATTAAACTGACCCATGCGGATCATTATGAAATTGGAGTCATTCATTTGAAAGTCCAAGAGCTCCTGCCTATGCAGAGATGACATGCCACATGTTGAAGGAGACACTATGTTTAATATGGACCAGAGGGTTTCAATTATCTCACCATTGATCCAACCCACACCCTTCATGAAAAGTGGGGCATATCTTATAAAGCATTTTGGGCGGTGACCATGAACATGCCATATTCCGATGCCAGGGACAATTTTGGCCATTGTCAGGAAGGAGAGTAGCTTGTTGGCACATACCCACTCATGTAGCCACTTCATGTATGAACAGTTTATATCGTAGAATAGGAACACATGGCATATGCCTCCCATGTTATACTTGATGGCATTGGAAAGCGAGTAATCAATATTAACCTGTCTATTGAATCCTATGTATGGTTTTGAATTAAAATGGAGGGATATGCACTGTTCACCCTTTTGAAAATCCACAACTGAATGAGGAACAAAGCATCCATGTTGTGTGCAGGCTGTCGCGCCAATCCCACTTGCCTCTAGATGCTTGTAGCTCGCATTAGCCTGATTTACTGCTCAATGGTTATTGCAAGCAGAGTGCTGGCATCAGCAGACAGTTGAAATTTGTATTCAATTAAAATATAATTACATACCTCGAATGGGTGGGATGTTGCTGACAGATATTCCTTGTAAGGTTGGCGGGTGACCATAAAGCCTAAACCATCCATGAGCCAGACTTGTTTGTCTGCCCACCAATCAGGCAAATGTTCAGCCTTGAAGTTCCCATCCATAATCAAAGTTCGACTGTATTTCCAACTGAACATATTAATGGTAAGCTTTGGGAACGTTTGCAAAATGCAGCTTACTCTGACAGATCATTCTCTGCACTTGGGAACACGTTCACCCCTGGCTGTGGACATGTCAGACAAAACAGAACTAGGTCATCCTGCTTTGGATCCTCTGTGCAATGTCCAAATCCATTCCACTTGAAAAGCGTCAGTAACCACCACTGTCAAGATACCCTTAGCAGTTCTCGGTAACGATCCTATATTCAGAAGCTCAACTGACATGTTTGGAAGCTGATTTAGGGACTTACTGGAAGTACATGCAGGAATATATTTGATGTAACCCTCCACAGTTTGCTGTAATAATTTCTGGCAGAGGTCCCACACTCCAAGTTATCTTGGATGAAACCATTTAACACGCGGAATGTGAATGCAATCCTTGGTGTATCAACTGTCATCGGAAAGAGCTGTAAACAAAGGAGCTGGATATGCACTGCCTTTGAATTGATACATGTGCAGTAATTAATGGTCAGATAATGTATTCCACTGATGTTGATAATAGTCAGATGGTCAGATCCAGGGGGCAGGTGGAGATATGCAGGAATATCTGTTTGATTGTCATCATACCACTCCTGGTCAGTGACAGACATTGGGCCATCCTGTCCACTATGTTCATGCAGGTTGCTGGCAGGGCAAGGTATTCTGCCATGGCTGAGGTGTATTTCCAGGCCCACCTATTGCAATTAAAGAAAATATAACACCATAGGGTGGAAATTTACACTTACAAAATGTAGAAATAAGTCCTCAAAAAATGAGCCAGTCCATCTCTGTATTCTATGGAATGGGTGTTGTAGATGCTGCTGTCTGCAACAATCATTACAGTACAGCGGCACTCCAAAACAATCAGGGCATTTGTAAATGCCTTTTGTTACAATTTGTCCCATTTCCTTACTTTTTCTCCTGGACTCATTTCTCCTCGCTTAGCTCTCATTATGCCAAGCTCGTGTTCCATCAGTCACATGCTTGATTGTTCTCCTGCTTTCCAGAATGTTCCTTGCTTACAAACCAAGGCCATTTCGCTATAGGCTCACTGACTCAACAATCAGTCAGCCACTTTGTTCTTTCATGTTCTTCCAGATTCCACATGATTACTCAGCGTTTCCTCGTTCTCGTATATAAACCCCAAGTAGATCTCCTGTATCCCAGCTTAGACCTACTTGGCATATAACATCCTAACCTTCCTCTTTGCATGTCTCCGCTCTACACTTGAGTGAGCGCTTTAGCTCTCCCCTGCGTCCCATCCCAATCACAAGGGATTGTCCTCAGTTCACCCGTTCCACCAGGAAGTCCATCGTCTGGTCTCTGCCAGGACGAACCCTTGACCTTGCTGCTAGCAAGGAACCCCCTTGTCTCCGTGTCTTAGGACCTTCGCCAAGTTTGCGCTAGACCCTCTGGGATCAAGCGTAACACCTTCAGCATTGCAGACAGTGCAAACCTGAGGATCTTGGGGTCCTTCCATGTCAAGCAATTCATGAAGGTAATCATATTTTTTTGATTCCCATTCCCGCAGATAATCATTTTGTGTCTTGTTCTACATAAGTCAACTGCATGTTAATAGATAGACATGTCAGTCACCAACCTTTGTGCACCATAATCTGGACTTTGGCTGTCTTTCCTCATCATCACAGTTCATTTCGAATTCACTTTGCCCCTGAGTGGTGTGATTGTCATGATAAGTTGATCCACAAGCAGCATTCCCGCTGGGAGAGGTCGGATTTCCTTGTTCTTTCTTTTTAGATGGTGTTTTTGTTTTTACACAGATCATATGAGTTTTAGGTCCTTGTGTTGTCTGTGTTGTTTTCCAGGTGACCCAAGTGACCTTTGATGGAGGGGTCACCAGCTTTCTTTTCATCTTTGCCATATCTTTGATGCAGTGAATGGTCAAAAAAAATTTTGCTACATTTCTCACAAGTCTCCTTAAGTACTAAGGTGTGTTTGCATCAAGGCCTTGGAATAAGGCCCTGGAATATGGGGTAAGGCATATCTCATGAGTGTCTACATGGCCTAGCAGCATATCCCACATGCCCAACAGGGCTGCTTATTTAAAAGGAGATAGATCCAATCTACATTGAGTAATACATGTGAATATCATAAGTTCACATAAACCCCATGAAGTAGATGCAGATGCAAACAGTCCAGATTGGGTTGGTCGTTGTGAATGGGGGGTAAGAAGTGGACTTTGTGTTCCTCATTGGAAAACTAAAACTCTAACCTGATGCATGACTAAGGAGCTGTGGGGATGACTCATTTTCTCATTCAGGTTTGAGCAGAAAAAAATAAGAAGTGGATTTTGGGTGGACCTTATTGGAATGCTGTATCTGAGAATGTATGAAAAATGGGGATATTCTGCAATTATGCACATAGCACCAACATGTCAAAATGTAGATATGTTAGTTCTATACACTTGAAATACTTCTAATACTCAAACCACAAAAGATTTGGTTATGTATGGTGATATTATCTACAATATTGCTCTACAAGTAAAACACTCCCAGATGATATAACATATACCTCAGCCCATGGCCAACTGATAGGAACT
This sequence comes from Pulveroboletus aff. ridleyi, assembly GCA_038094035.1. Lineage (NCBI taxonomy): Eukaryota > Fungi > Basidiomycota > Agaricomycetes > Boletales > Boletaceae > Pulveroboletus > Pulveroboletus aff. ridleyi. The sequence continues at coordinate 14,971 of JBBPTJ010000265.1, forward strand.
GATTTCAATGTGCTGAGATCAAGTAGCCTAGAGCCTGGACTCAACTCCCACTAGCTGAGATGACACACTGATGGAAGAATAATGTCTATTGAGTAATCTGTCACTAAATATAGACAATCTGATGTTGATTGATTTGGTACCTGTGTGTTCCAATCAGCACTACTTTGTATTTTATCAGTCTACAAATGCTGAAGAATCCTTACAAACGAAAGATTAACCTGGAGAGGGTTACTTGTGCAACATGGATCACAAAAAACACCACAAGGGGGCCAAAGATGACTCTAGTTAGATCAGATCCTGCCAAGAGCACAACTTCTATGGTTACATCACAATCAGTGTAGTCTCCCTCGAGGAAGCCTGGCCCTTCCAGTTCTCTGGTTATTTTTGAGAGTGATGTGTATGTTTTTTTGGCATATTTGAACATGTCATGTTATTATAACAATATTTCATCAAGGCTGGATGATGGAGGGGCAGAATTTGATGAAATACAGCCTATCTGATTGTGCACGAAAAATGTACTGAACAATGATTTCCATGAGCATACTTATCTGATACCCCCTCTAGATTTCAAATGATTATCTCTGGGAATGGGTCTCTCACAGGAATGAATTTCTGCAAGCTCTGTTGGAAATGGAAGCCCCCCCTGAACCCCAAGAATGCAGCATATGTCACAGAGATGGTATTTATTGGTATTCAGACTGTTTCAGCCAGCCACTGTTTTGCAAAAGAAGACAGGACGGGCCCTCAGACTGATTGATCACACAGGACCAAAATTTTCTTTGTACCATTGCAGCAGAACAGGATAAGCATTAACCTATTATATGGTAGAGAATGGTGTTTTTCATGAAAGAAGTAGGGACATACCTTTTTTCATGAAAAATTTCAGATCTGCAAACCTGTTGGAGAACATGCACATGAAAGAGCAACATATGCCTGTCCTAGAGTAACCATCAACAATATAAGAAGAGTGGCATAAAGACAATGATGCTCACCCTTGGCAAATACCTGATCTAGGTCGACAATCACCTTCTCAAAAATGTGACCTTGAGTTTTGTGAATGGTGAATGCCCATGCCAGGGAGAGAGGTATCTATGCTGATGGAATAATGGTAGCCAAACACACATATATTATTAGATAAGTACCTGCACTCTCTTGGCAACACATTTGCCATTGACATCAACTTTGAATTCTTCGCACATGATGAGGACGTGGTCAATGCCACCGGGTGTATGGAACTCGACCAAAGGGAATCAAGCTTCAGGGACAGGGGGGTTAGCATTGTCAAGGGAAGATGAGGATGGAATGCATAGCAAAGTAGTGCTGATGTTTCACAGGAATCCGGTCTTCCTGTTGTAAGTATCGTTAGAGTCTCATATGACTTCAAAAGAGATGTAGAAGCCAATAACGATGCCAACAGTGCCATTCGTGAGGCCAACATCTAGGTTGCACAGTAGCATGACCTGCGCTTGTACTTTGAGTATGACATGGGGTTCGACTGGTAGTAGTTGCAAGTATTTGCAAGCTTAAGAATGATGTGTCCAGTCATATGCAATGAACTCCATCTCTAGATGGCTGTCTGGGATGGATCAAAGATGCTGCTTGTTGAAGTTGTTGACTTCTTGCTGAGTACAAAACAGCCAGATAGGGCTTTGTTGCGGTAAAAAATTGGGGTCCAAAGGATGCGACAAAATCAAAAGAAGTTTGGCACTCTTGTCATCCAAATTACCAGTACAGCAACAATTGAGAGCATGTATAAAGTCTACAGGAATTGAGAAATATGATAAGAAGTATGGGTGACACATACCTGCATTGCTCTGCCTGTAGATCTTTGTCAGTTGAATCTGACTAGTCACAACACGAGGCCATGAGGATGCTTGGAAGGTGAATTTTGGGCTCCCCAACTCGTTGACAGGAGGGAGCTGTAAAAAATCACCTGAGAGTATCACCTAGACGACATTGTTATGAACCACCTTCGCACCCCTCTCTTTTCTTGTCACGTGATGGATCACATGACCTGGGTCCAGACCATGACATCATATGATGTCATGCCTCATGGCTGGCACACCCTTTTAATCTCCGATAACCCTGGTGGGAATTCTCTCACAGTCATGTATTTGTACTAGCCATGTATAGTAGTTTATCCCACAAACCCTATGGTCCGTGCACCATCCTCTGTAGTATATAAACCCAAGTGTCTCAGCTGGCGTCCCCAGCTTTGACCACTTGTCTTCCCGCTACCTTACAGGTGATTAGTGTGCATGAGCTCGCCTTCTCTTCTCTTACCTCACCAGGCTCGGTAATAGCCTGTGAAGCCGAGGCCGGTGGTGTGTCGCTCTCAGCGTTCGCAACACTTGGTCAAAGCTATTTACACTGCCCTCAGGTGAACGGAGCGTCTTGTCGCTG
>JBBPTJ010000266.1:0-17363 GCA_038094035.1 Pulveroboletus aff. ridleyi
TCCTCAGCTGGTATCCCCAGCTTTGGCCACTTGTTCCTTGGGTTAAAACCTTGGACGGTTAAGTGCTCTCCTCAGCTCTCATTCTCTCTGCGAGGCTTTACGGCAAGCCTTTAGTCGCTCGGCTTTGGTGTTTCGCGTTCCGCATAACACTTGGCCAAAGCTTCATACCGTAACCCGAGTACGTGACCTGCCCGACGTTCAGGGCTTAGCTTTTACAGAGAACCCTGAGAGCGCGTGAGTTTTTATCCGCCTCACAAGAATCAAGAAAGAAAACAAATCCATGTGTTGTGGTTGCTGGGCCCAGGCATAAGGGACATTGCATAGTGGTTCCACGTGACGGACCAGGGCATACCACCCATAACAGGTTGCATACACGCTCGTCCGGCGTATTAAATACGGATAAAGTTGCTGCTTGCCCATAGTGCACTAGGGCATCACCTCTGTGGTTTGAGGTGACCAGGTTCGCAGAATACCTGTGACGTCCGCCATCAGCGCACAATACGCGTATGACACCGCTTGTTATCAGGCGTCTACCCCTATGGGCTCTTCACCCGTCGAATCAAACTGTTGAAGAAGACCAACTGCCGCGAATCCCTCCCCCACACGTCACTCCGACCCTCACCCCCGCAAGCGTGCCCAGAGTCTCGTTGAAAGATATGGGACAGTAAGCACTGTCAACCTGTCTGCCCCCGGATCACCAAGTTTTGAAGGGCTCTACTCTGCCCTCCCCGAATTAGGAGAACCATCCGCACCTCCCGCACCTGACCCAACACCACCTCCTCGTTCTCGCCCATCCCGACTCCGCCAAGAACCACAACAGCAGATGTCGTCATCCTCTCTGTCAAACGATGAGCTTAAAGCTCTTCTCCAAGCTCTCTTATGAGAGAAAACCGACTCCCCCGCCGCCATCGCCAAGAAGGTAGCCGATCCCGGAAAATGGTATGGCAACCGAAAGACCTTCCGGAATTGGATGACCGGAATCAAGGTTTGGGTTTCCCTCCAAAAATGGGACACAAGGAAACTGCGCGTCGTGGCAGTCTTATCACGACTAGAAGGCGCCACAGCGGCCTTCGCAAGGCTCCAGCTCGAGGAGTATGTCGAGCACGAAGAACAAGAAGTTCTCGGCCGGGACGGTAAATCCCTTGGCTATACCAAAGGCGACGACACTTGGCCGCAATGGCCCGAGCTCGTCAAAACCATCAAGGACCATTTCCAAATAGATGTCCTTGCCCACAAGTCGCTTAAGGCGCTCAACACATTATGGCAGAATGGAGCTGCCATCGACACCTTCCTCCAAAAGTTCGAGATCTTATCTCGCAAGGCCCAGATCGAAAATGGGCACGCGATCGAGATCCTGAAGCGGGCTGTGGATGCCCGTATATACATGCAAGTCCACCTACACATGGCTGTGGAGGAAGACGTCCACAAGCTGATGGAGGCTTACCGAAAGGTCGGCCGATCCTTCGAGTCCGCTGCTGTGGAGCGCGGATTCCAACCACCAAGGCAATGGGGGCCTCGTAGATACAATCCCCCCAATGGTCCACTGCCTAACCAGCGGTTTACCCAATATGGGACTCAACCCGGGCGTGGTGCGCCCATGCAAATTGATGCTGTTATGGGACAGCCGCAAAACCCATCAATTACGTGCTACAACTGTGGCGAGGCAGGCCACATACAAAGATACTGCCAGAAACCGCGGAAGCCGAGAGGCCTGCAACAAGGAAGGGCTCAGCCGAAGCCCCAGAATCTTCGGCAAGTTTGGATACCCGGCGCCGACGGGTATTACACAGAAGCGTGGGTGGAGGACTCACCAGCCAACCAACCTCCTGCGCCACAAGCGCAAACGGCCATCCGGTCAGCTATGACAAGCCGACAAGAATATATGTCAGACGAGGCCCGCGCATACTGGGCTGATGTCTTCGAATCAGAAGCCAAGGCGAAAGCGTCCGAGGCTTTAAAAGGAAACCACTGACCGGGAGTAGGGTACCGGTTGGCGATAGTTTATTCGCTGCAAGGATAAAAGCAGAAAAACAAAATAAAAAATTAGAAAACCTCTTAAACATCAAAAAAATAGTTACCGAGCATTTGGACCCCTCGATTAGGGACGATAGTGACACTATAGTTAGATCTGGTTTCGAGCCGATGGATTCAGCCAATTGTAGTATTACCCCTGTAAGTCCTACGGACATCCTTGGGCGTGCCGGTAGGAAAGCGGTAGGCGTAGATGACTCGTTGACCGTGCTCAAGGGTGAACTGATTAGCCCCGTAGCTGGCACTGAGCCTGTAGCCAAGCTTTCCGAGTGCACCGACGAGGATTTTCCTATCCGTACGATTAGCCAGGTTCTGATTAATTTAAAGAATTCTCCACCGTCCGCCAGGGGGTCTCGAAAGAGCTCGGCACCGGACTTTAAAAATAGTGTGCTTAATTCCCTATTTAATAAAACAGTTTTCCCATCGGTATTTATTAACAAAATCCCTACAGAAAATACCCTAAAGAATCCCGAAGAGTTTTCGGTCTCCGTCGATGTACGTTACCAATCAGAAAAAGAAGAAAAACAAATTACGATACCCGCGCTCCTCGATTCCGGAGCAGTCAATACTTTCGTCGACCGAAAATGGTGCGCCAAGCACAAGATGGATCTCATTCCTCTCGATGAGGAAATCAACATATACAACGCAGATGGTCAAGTTGGATCACTTGGGAAGATCTCGCACAAGGCTGAACTCGTGGCCTCAATCAACGGCCATCACGAGAAAATACATGCGTTCGTAATCGGGCTGGGAACTCACCCGATGATTATAGGATACGACTGGCTTTCGCATCACAACCCTGAGATCGACTGGGTCGATAAGAAGCTAGAATTCACCAGGTGCACCAACGAATGCAATGCATACGCACAGGCGCTTATTCGAAGCATTGAGCCTGGTCTCAAGGAAAAGGTTCCCGAAGTCTACCATGACTTCCTTGATGTGTTCTCAGAACAGGAATCTAACTGTCTACCCCTGTGCAAGCCGTGGGATCACACCATAGATCTCAAACCAGATTTCCAACCGAAGAAGGGTCGAGTAATTCCCCTGTCGGATACCAAACTGGAAGAAGTATATGGTTTTATAGAAAAAGAGGTCAAAAAAGGGTATCTCCGTCCGTCGAAGTCCCCTCAAACTTTGCCAGTATTCTTCATCCTGAAGAAGGACGGAAAGAAACGGCTTGTTATGGACTATCGTTATGTGAATGAGGGAACAGTCAAGAACGCTTACCCTCTCCCTTTAATATCACAGCTCGTGGATCGGCTTAAGGGCACCGACATGTTCACCACAATGGATTTGTGCTGGGGCTACAACAACGTTCACATCAAGGAGGGCGACGAATGGAAAGCGGTGTTTGTAACGCCAATTGGGGCTTACAAGCCTACGGTGATGTATTTTGGGCTTACTAACTCTCTGCCCACGTTTCAGAACATGATGAACGACATCTTCGCCGACCAATACGCCTTCCTAATTATTTATATGGACGACATGATGATCTTCATGAAGGGCAAGACAAAAGAACAACATGAAGCCCTCGTCAAAGAAGTCCTCCAGTGACTCTGTGAAAACGATTTATTTATCAAACCAGAAAAGTGCTCCTTCAGCGCCGATAAGGTAGAATTCCTTGGCATGAACGTCTCGAAACACGGCGTCAAGATGCAAAGCAAGAAACCCCAAGCCATCGCCGACTGGCCCGAACCAACTCGCTTGAAGCAAGTACAGGCCTTCCTCAGCCTATGTAACTATTATAGAAAATTCATCGCCGGCTTCGCTGATATCGCCAGGCCGTTGAACGACCTAACAAAGAAAGACACCCCCTTCAGGTGGGGTCAAGAAGAAAAAAGGGCGTTCGAAGCCCTCAAAAAGAAATTTACGGAAGCTCCACTCCTCGCTTATCCCGATTCAACACGTGGAATGCGGTTAGAAACCGATACCTCGGATATAGCAACAGGAGCTGTCCTCTGGCAGGAGTGTGAAGATTCGGAATGGCAACCCTGTGCCTTCCTTTCGCACAGTTTCAACTCCGCAGAGCGGAACTACCCTATTTACGATAAAGAACTGCTTGCAGTTATACGCGCCCTGGAAGAATGGCGCCATTACCTCATCGGACGAGAAGGTTTCGAAGTCTGGACAGATCACCAAAACCTTGAATATTGGAAAAAGCCGCAGACCTTATCCGGCCAACAAGCACGCTGGCACGCGCTCCTCCAAGAATTTAACCTCACATTCGTGTACCGGCCCGGATCAACCAACAGGGCCGACGCATTATCCCGCCGTCCGGATCACGGCGAGGCTGTCACGGACCTTAACAAAGACATAATTATGTTACCCGAAAAACTATTTATATCTGGAGTCACGTTAGAATCACCATTTCACATTAATTTACGAAAAGAATCAGAAAAAATGCAAAACGAAAAAATAAACCACTTTACTTACAATGCCGTCTCTTCTCTGTTTATCAATGAAGACTCTGATCGGATCTTCATCCCGGAATCACTTCATTTAGACCTCCTTAAGTTATCTCACGATGATCCAGTATCGGGTCATGCGGGCATGTACCGCACGTACGATAGAATACGACGCACGTTCTCCTGGCCGGGAATGCACAAAGACGTCACCAGTTATGTTAATCACTGCTACACGTGCGCCCTCACGAAGGGATCGCAAACAGCACCAAAGCAGTCGATCCAACCGCTTCCCGTGTCCAAGCGACCCTGGGAAGATTTATCTGTAGATTTCATTACCGGACTTCCGGAAAGCCGAGGCTTCGATGCTATTTGCATTATCGTAGATCGATTCAGTAAAGAAGTTATTTATGAACCATGTAAAAAGGCAACATCCTCGATGGATTTAGCCAAAATATTCAGGGATGCCATATGGTGTATTCACGGCCTCCCCTCGACCATCGTATCGGACTGGGGTCCGCAATTCGTCTCGGAATTCACAACCGAGTTGTGTAATCTCCTCGGGATCTCTCAAAAGATCTCTACCGCATATCATCCCCAGACGGATGGACAAACCAAACGTATCAATCGGGAAATGATACAGTATCTCCGCACCTATGTCGCGAAGAAACAGGAGGATTGGGCTGACTGGATCAAAATCGCCCAATTCCATCATAACTCCTCCTTATCTTCCTCTCACGGATCGATTCCGTTTGAGATTACGCGGAACTACTTCTCTCACCTCGGATTTGAAGGGTCATCCTCATCCCTGGCCGGTACATTCGCACACTCTGCCAGCAAATCCCACGCAGAAGTCCAGGAAGCTCTGGAAGCCTCCCGTCGAAAGATGATCGAATGCGGCGACGAAGAAGACCCCACTCCATACCAGATCGGAGATAAGGTATGGCTCAGTACGGAAAACTTGAAGTTGCCGTACGTCGCCAAGAAGCTCACCCAACGCTGGATTGGACCTTACGACGTTATTCGGTTGATGCCGAACGCAGTTGAGCTGCGTCTCCCGAAGAACGCTCACTTCCACCCGGTCGTCAACACATCCCGGGTTAAGCCGTATCGTGCTCCCCTTGAGGGGCAGCCGATCTCCTGCCCAGATGCGGTCGAGGTCAACGAAGACGGCCATGAAGAATACGAGGTCAATCACATCGTGGGTTCGCGCCTTCGTCGTGGGAAGTTGGAATATCGAGTCCGCTGGAAGGGCTACCACGACACGGATGACACATGGGAACCTGCCGTCAACTTGCAGAACGCCCCTGACGCCGTCGATTCGTTCCACCACTCCAACCCCTCGGCCCCATGCCCGCTTCGCAGCCTCTCCTTAGCTGCATTTAACACCCTATTCTCTGATTACGGACCTCCCGGTGGGGCTCCCATTCAACCGACTCGTCTGGAATACGAGTCCTAGGAGGGGGGTAGTGTTATATCATATACACTGACCTAATTATTTTTCACTTTCACTTCACTCATTCACCGGTCACGTGACTAGATCACATGACATGGCCCAGACCATGACATCATATGACATCATAACACGTGGTCACCTCGCTCTTTTAATTACCGTCATTACGCTTCTCTATCACAGAACTCTCCCACAACTGTGGGATATCACTTACCATAGATAGTATACGTTCACACCTTATCTTGTAGCACAGCTTGGTCTGTGCGCCGTTGCCTGCAATATATAAAGGGTGCGTCCTCAGCTGGTATCCCCAGCTTTGGCCACTTGTTCCTTGGGTTAAAACCTTGGACGGTTAAGTGCTCTCCTCAGCTCTCATTCTCTCTGCGAGGCTTTACGGCAAGCCTTTAGTCGCTCGGCTTCGGTGTTTTGCATTCCGCATAACAGGATTGTATCTTTGAGGCCCCCATTGCCTCGGTGGTTGGAATCCGCGTTCTACAGCAGCGGACTCAAAAGATCGGCCGACCTTTCGGTAAGCCTCCATTAGCTCGTGGACATCTTCTTCCACAGCCATGTGCAGGTGGACTTGCATATAGATGCGGGCATCCACAGCCCACTTTAAGATCTTGATCGCGTGCCCGTTTTCGATCTGGGCTTCGCGCGAGAGAATCTCGAATTTTTGGAGAAAGGTGTCAATGGCAGCTCCATTCTGCCATAACGCATTGAGCGCCTTAAGCAACTCGTGGGCAAGGACATCTATCTGGAAATGGTCTTTGATCGTTTTGACGAGCTCAGGCCATTGCGGCCAAGCGTCGTCGCCTTTAGTGATTTGCCGTCTCGGCCAAGCACTTTCTGTTCCTCGTGCTCGACATACTCCTCGAGCTGGAGCCTTGCGAAGGCCGCAGCTGCGCCTTCTAGTCGTGATAAGACCGCCACGACGTGGAGTTTTCATGTATCCCATTTTTGGAGGAAAACCCAAACCTTGATTCTGGTCATCCAGTTCCAGAAGGTCTTGTGGTCGCCGTCCCATTTTCTGGGATTGGCTACCTTTTTAGCAATGGTGGCGGGGGAGTCGGTCTTCTCTCGAAGGAGAGCTTGGAGAAGAGCTTTAAGCTCATCGTTAGAGAGGGATGATGACGACATTTCTCGTCAAGGTTCTTGGCGGGGTTCTTGGTGGGGTCGGGATGGACGGGAACACGGAGGTGGTGTCGGGTCAGGTGCGGGAGGAGCGGTTGGTTCTCCTAATTCGGGAAGGGTGGAGTAGAGCCCTTCGAAGCTTGGTGATCCGGGGGCAGACAGGTTGTCAGTGCTCACTGTCCCGTATCTTTCAACGAGACTCTGGGCACGCTTGCAGGGGTGAGGGTCGAGGTAACGTGCGGGAGAGGGATTCGCAGTGGTTGGTCTTCTTCAACAATTTGATTCGACGGGTGAAGAGCCTGTAGGGGTAGACGCCTGATAACAAGCGGTGTCGTATGCATATCGTGCGCTGACGACGGACATCACAGGTATTCCGTGAACCTGGTATCCTCAAACCACAGAGGATATGCCCTAGTGCACTATGGGCAAGCAGCAACATTATCCGTATTTAATATGCTGGACGAGCGTGTATGCAACCTGTTATGGGTGGTATGCCCTGGTCCGTCATGTGGAATCACTATGCAATGTCCCTTATGCCTGGGCCCAGCAACCACAACATGTGGATTTGTTTTCTTTCTTGATTCTTCTGAGGTGGATAAAAACTCATGCGCTCTTGATAGGTTCTGTAAAATCTGAGCCCTGAACGTCAGGCAGGTCACGTACTCGGCTTACGGTATGAAGCTTTGGCCAAGTGTTATGTGGAAGCACAAACACTGAAGCCGAGCAAATAAAGGCTTGCCATAAAGCCTCGCAAAAGAGATGAGAGCAAAGGAGTACACTTATCGTCCAAGGTTTTAACCCAAGGAACAAGTGGCCAAAGCTGGGGATACCAGCTGAGAACGCACCCTTTATATATTGCAGAGGAATGTGCACAGACCATGCTGTGCTACAGATAAGGTGTGAACGGATACTAACTACGGTAAGTGATATCTCATGGGTGTGAGAGAGTTCTGTGATATGAAAGCGTAGCGACAGTAATTAAAAGGATGAGGTGACCACGTGTTATGACGTCATATGATGTCATGGTCTAGGCCGTGTCGTGTGATCTGGTCACGTGATCGGTGAATGAGTGAAGAGAAAGTGAAAAATAATTAGGTCAGCGTATACAATATAACAGGTACAACCTCAGACAATCAGTCAGTGAATCATTGGTCCCATAAGTGTAAGCACTCAAGGAACCATTGACATTGCAAATGCTCCAAGTCTAAAAAGAAATCTGGGTATGGGAAATTAAAACCCATCCTGCCCACTAAGTATGATGGATCTCCGGATTCACGAGCTTTCCATCATTTCCTAACAGAAGGTGCAGCTTATGTTGAGGCTGGCCATGTCCAGCCTGATAAACAAGTATTTGTATTATCGCATTACCTTACTAGCCGGGCTCTTGAATTTTATATCTGAGAAGTGTCCAGAAATCCGTACAAATGGGACTTGCATAGCTTCTTCCTAGAGCTATTCAATAGTTGCTTCCTGGTGGATTTCTGGACCAAGCAACAGAAGAAGCTAACTGAAAGCCTACAATGTAACCGCACCATCCAAGAATATGTTTCAGAGCTTTACGAGCTGTGGAACCTAATTGGAAATGTAACTGAAAAAGAACAAGTCACTAAACTATGGAGTGGCTTCCAGCTGTGGCTGCAAGCCGAACTTTGGAAAGATAAACTGAACCCTGAAAAGTCCACCCTAAGTGAGGTGGTAGCTGCCACAGAAGTCCTCAAAATAGCTCATTCTGTGAAAGGCAATGGGTCAGAATGCCCTGTCCATCTAGGAGGGGTAACCTTTGATCCAAAGATAAAGAATACTGGGGGCCCATCTAATGCATCAAGACTGGACCCAAGTACCTCAGTGGCTGGGACCGCTCAAGGGACCCAGCCTCAGTCTAGTGGGCGGCGACCCTTTAAGGGTAATAAGGGTCATGATAAGCGGGCATGCTCACAGACCAATACCTCTGAGCGACAAAAATCAGATAAGCCAAATGAGAAAAAGTTTCAGCTCACCCAAGAGGAACAGGAGGACACATTCCAAAAAGACCTCTGCTTCAAATGTAAACAGTCAGGGCATCACTGGTGTGTGTGTCCAAATGGCACCACAGTGATAGGCAGAAGCAGGGGGCAACCACCTGGAAAACTCACTAACTTTAGTATCTTCATACTAATGGGGGTTGAGCACTCACGAAACACAGCGGAATCTATAGACTGCATAGATTGTCTGCAGCTGGGCTCGATTCAGCTAATGACCGATCATTATTGTACTCAGTTAACGGAGACCCTAGATGGTCAGTTTGGGGATCCAGTAGCCTGACGAGCAGCGCATGTACTCAGCTTGTGTGCCCCTTATCCTGGTGATGACTTGGCTCAACCAGATACCTTTCTCTGCGACCAGTTCTCTATCTGTTGTATTAGTGACACTTAGCATGTCATCTGTGATTTAGCCCATGATGAGTGGGATACTTATATTGACACCAAATTGCTTGAGAACTGAAACTTCTGGCTAGGCAAGTGGCTTGCCAAAAAGCGCTCTCTTCCTGGCAATGAATTACCTCAGACCCAGAGGTGGAGATGTATCCCCATGGGTAACGCTATTGTGTTGCGCATTGAAGAAATCCTGACCACTGTGTTCGACGGTGGATGGATGGGTAAGGGACAGGCCCAACATTTCCAATGTGTCATGCATGACACCTTATCTGGATGTCAATATACTATTTGGGATATGGGCCTGGAACTACAAACTGATGTCCCTAATAAATTATTAATGCGCAAAGCTTGGAACATGGCCAAGTGGTACCAGAAATGGGTTTTTTCTGCCCAAAACAAACTGGATCTTTTAGTGAATGGACCACCACTAACAGAGGATTTACCAGCCCAGTTCATAGGTGTACCAGATGATGAGCCATATCATTGAAAGATGGTTAGTGGGTGTAGGGTGATATGAGTGGGGTCAAGTATCCTCGTCCCAAGGGGTCCTGTGGAGGGTTAGTATCGGGGACAGACCACTATGACTGACCTCAGTGCACTAGAGCGAGAAGAGAGTGTTCCAGACGATGTTCTGGACAGGAAACTAATAATCTGGTCAACAGTGAGGACTGGGTGTGCGTGGATGTGGTCACGGATGGGACCAGATCGAGGGCGATAGGAGTCGAAGATGTGAGAACTTGACGAAGATGAAGGGAAGTGACGAAGATGAAGGGAAAATGACAATGACGGAAATGAAATTGACGATGATAGGGGAAAAACCCGGCCAAGGACGAGAGCCAGATACAAATGATGGGTCAAGGACGAGGACCTGGAAACTGACAATGATGAGGGAAAACAACTTTGAGAATGGTCACGATGATGAGAAGAGGGGATTTGGACGCTGAGAGATGACCAGTGGGTAGCAAACTGATGAGATTCAAGATCTCGATACAATACTTTTATAGTCCGGGCATTTCCCTGGACTTGTATCTATGGTAACAACTGAGGCCCTATGAAGGGACACTCAAATCTAAGTAGCAATATGGCAAGAAAAGCAAATAGTCGTAGCAGAAAGTTAAACAAGATGCACATAAGTGGTAGAACTGATGAGTGATAGATATGAACACATGATCCAGTAGACGGAACCGGACTGGGTGAAATGGATACATAGGAGTCCAGGACCAGATAGACAGACTGGATAAACGGATAAATGAGAAATAAGGTGAACTGACCTCGAGATGGCACAGACAGACATTGGACATGACTAGGATGCTTGATGGGCACCTGGAAGAGCTAGAAAAGATGACATACAACTGTAGGAGGCCACAGGCTCCTACATTGTATTGTCTCTGAATGGCACCAGGTTAATCAAGAGTGGCTCCAATACTCCACTGATGTTGCCTGGGGGTTCAGTCGATGAGGCAGGCTGACTCCTGTATTTGCTCATGGGCAGGTTATTCCATTTGGGCAGTTTCCGATGATGGCAGAACCGGATGAGAATGAAGGTTGGCTGGGACTTGCTAGTGTGCAAGTACCCTCCAGATCCTTCATATCTCTGCAATGCAATGCATCTGTGCCTAAGGACTTCAAACGCCTCATTCTGAAGCCATTAGTTGTCCAAGTTGAAGTGAACGGAAAGCCCGCCTGGGCTCTAATCGATACCGGATCACTTGCAGATTTCATTTCTGCTAATCTAGCAGAACAGCTAGATTTACCTAAGATCCTATTGGAGAAACTGCTCACGGTGCAGCTCACAGTACAAGGGTCCCGCTCCAGAGTGAATTATGGCACCAAAGCCACCCTGGCCTACCAAGGTATCTGGGCTGAACGTTATTTTGATATTATCAATATACAGCATTATGATCTGATTCTTGGCACTCCGTTTCTGTTCCAACATAAAGTGACCATCAGCTTCAATGAACCATGGGTGGTCATTGGCTGTACCACACCCACTCCAATTCAGGGCCCTCAGGTCCAGGTCCTGGAATCCTGGGCTATGGATGTCCTGAATGGGACCCTCAATGAGATTCGCCAAAAATTGTTTGATATGGTGATGCCGCTTTGCGCCAAGGCCAGGGATATGGACCTTCCACCACTTCGGGCCATAAATCATCAAATTCCCCTAATTGACCTGGATAAGATCTACCCCTGGCGACCCTCATGTTGCCCTGAGGCTTTATGACCTCAATGGAATGTAAAACATGAGGCTTACCTCTGCACTGGCTGCTAGCAGATTACTAGCATTGGAAACACGGTTCCCATGTTATTTATCCGGAAGCCAGGTACTGATAAGCTGCGCACAGTAATTGACTTGCATGAGTGTAATAAAAATACTCAAAGAATGTCTTCCCCATTGCCAGATACAGATGGGATACTACAGTGTGTTAGTCAGGGCCATTATTGGTCTGTCCTGGATGGTCAGGATACCTATGAGCAGATCCGGATTATCCCAGAGCATGTTGACTGGACGGCAGTGACAACACCAGATGGTAACATGCTCAGCACTGTCATCCAGATTGGTGACTGCAATGCTACAGCCACCTATCAGGCATTGATGAACTACCTTTTCAGTAGCTATATTAGTAGATGGATGGACGTCTATCTCGATGATATTATCATATACTCCGACACCTTGGCACACCATGTTGAGCATGTAACTACCGTTTTACAGATCTTGCGCCATGAGCACCTCTATCTTAGTAGCAATAAGCTCCAGTTCCTGTGCCCGGAAGCTAAAATTCTGGGGTGTATAGTGGATGACCATGGGATCCAGATGGACCCATCCAAGGTGGACTGTGTGTGTACTGCACTGGAAAACACCTACCAACCAGGATCTCTTGCGCGGATTCATTGGTTCTGTTGGCTATTTAGCTGACAATATTTACAAAGTCCATGTACCCTTAGGTGTCCTATTGGCCTGGACTGGGGACTGGGTTCCGTTTGAATGGACTCACACGGAACAGCAGGCTTTTGATGCTGTCAAACAGTATGTTGCTGCTTGCCAAAGTCACCACCGGGTTCCCTTATGATATGGACCTGGTGCTTCCCCAGTCTGGTTTATGACAGATGCTTGCTTCAATGGTGTTGCTGCAGTCGTGGCGCAGGGAGTCTCCTGGAAATCTGCTACCATCGCTGCGTTCTTCAGTGCGAAAATGACCCCCACCCAGCAGAATTACTCTGTGCATGAGCAGGAGTTACTGGCTGGGGTGGAGGGCATGTTACACTACCAGGACATCTTACAGGGCACAGCCTTTACTTGGCTTATGGATCATAAGGCCCTCATTCATCTCACTGTGCAATGAAACCTTTCGGGTAGGCAGGCCCATTGGTTGGAGAAAATTAGCGAATTTGACTTCCAGATTGAGTATGTACTGGGGGTGAATAATATCCTCCCCGACGCCTTGTCCCAACTCTACAGTTTTGATCACCTGGGTACCATGCATGCTGAGAGTGAGTATGTGCATTTTGCTGAGCCTGCTCCAGTGGTCGCTCAGGTCACAGTCCCACTGTTGGCAGGCCTTGATGCAGGCCCATCTGTGTCCGGTGACACATCCATTGGTTCTTCTGAACCTGCTGCACCTAATGGGGCTGGGACGTCGTCATCTGTGGCCCCACTGCCCTCTCGGCTTACAATTCGTCTTCCGGCCTGTTCCCAACCCTCTGCCTGGGGGCAGCATGCTGTCCTGCCTGCTGAGACTGGTTATCCGGAGACTTCTGCTGAATTTGCCAGGTGAGTTCAGTCATAGTTTGTCCTTCATGGCCCACGAGTTCAATCCGAAGAGGGGGGAAGTGGTGGAGAACTCACAGAACAGTCCCTCACTACAAGATCAGAGAATGGCCCAGATGGGGCAAATACAGCTCGAACAGTACCAGCCGATCAGGACCCTCCTGACGAAGAGGTAGATCTGGCATCAGGGAATCATGAGATTCCCTTGACCTTCCTGGATGCTGATAACATGTTGTCCAAGGTAAAGGGGCAATATTCCCAGGACTCCTTCTTTAAAATGATCCTAGACGCCCCGAATACCTATCAGAACTTTAAACTCCGAGATGGATATGTGCTTCTCACCCTGAAGGGAAGAGAGGTCATTGCCATCCCAGATATGTTGATAGATGGACGGAAAGCCCATGAACGCCTGATAGACCAGGCACATTCAGTATTGGCTCACTTGGGGGCCCAAAAAACCCTCACTTACTTGTGCAAATTCATATGGTGGAAAGACATGGTTAGTGAGGTGCAGAAATTCTGTGACTCATGCCAGACCTGTAGCTGAAGTAAACCATCTAACCGGAAACCCTTCGTATTACTGAATCCGTTAGACATACCATCCAGGCCATGGGAATCGGTCAGGATTGACTTCATTGGGCCATTACCATTGTCAACAAATCATGATGGAGAATTTGACTCCGTCACCGTGATCATAGACCTCCTTACAGCAATGGTACATTTAGTGCCTAGCCATATCAACTATTCGGCCAGGGAAGTGGCAGAGTTGATCTTTGCAAAAGTCTATAAATATCATGGACTACCCAGGGCAATCGTCAGCGATCGTGATGTTCTTTTTATGAGTACTTTTTGGACACACCTTAATAAGCTCCTGGGAGTGGAGCAGCAGATGTTGAGTGCTTACCACCCTCAATCTGATGGGGCAACTGAATGAGCTAACTGGACTGTCAGCCAGATGCTTCAATCCTGCATCAGCCTGAACCAATGGGATTGGGTGGCACACCTTTCTGCGGTTAAGTTCACAATTAATATGGCATGATCAGAAACAACGGGGTACTCCCCTTTCTTCCTAAACACTGGACATCAACCGAGGACTTTCATCTGGAATGACGTTGCGAAAGACGAATATCCGAGTGTCCAGGCATTCGCTCAGAAAATGAAATTTGCAGTAATGACTGCTCACAATGCAATATTGAAGGCCCGGGTTAAGCAGAGTCGTGTGGCCAACCAGAAATGGACTCTAACTCCCTTCCAAATAAACGACCTGACATACGTATCAACTAAGAATATGTCCCTGCCTAAGGGGCAGGTTAGGAAGCTGGTTCCGAAATATATCAGGCCATACCGTATCGCCAAGGATTTCGGCAACAACTCGTTCGAGTTGGAATTGCCACCATGTCTTCGACAGTGAGGTATATACCCTGTTTTCCATTCCTTGTTATTATGGATTCATCACCTGAGCAATGATCGTCTGTTTCCGGGGTGGTTAGAAACTCAAGTTGCTGACTTTGGGGAATCTGAACCAGAATGGGCAATTGATGCTATTAAGTCTCATGTCAGGATTGGGACAACGGCATTGTTTGAGGTGGCATGGACATCGGGAGATGTCACCTGGGTGCCATACTCGGAGCTTCAGCATTTGGCCAAGCTAACTGAGTACCTAGATCTGCTGGATGTCAGTCATATTGCAGACTTACCAAGAGGCATGGGTCATCCGCCCTCCGACGACCCACAGGTATTTAATGGCCTATGTAACATCACCGACAGATCAGAGGATTTTTGTTTTCTAGCTGCCATATAACCTACCATGCCCGACAACCTTGAACGTTCTTCTACCATCTTCCATAGTGGCTGCAACTTCATCTTTGTTGATCAATCCAATACCTCCTATCTCGTGCCTGCTGTGCACCTCCAGCTGTGCCTTGAATATAGCCATCAGATCCATGCTCAGGTGTATGCGAATCAGCTGCCACCTGCACCTATAGGGTACTTTTGGATTGCCCACACCTATAATGCGGAGCCTGGCATTCAGAGCCACTTCTCCGAATTTGACAGTGAAGAAAGGTGGCTGGAACCATTCAGTCCAGAGCTGGACCCAGCCACATTCTTTGGCAATTGCCCACCTCCATCGACCTCACCTCCTGAGGAGTCCAACCAGACCGTTTACATGGAGGCACTGGCACAGTCGGAACTGGCACACTGTCGGCATATTACCCGTGAGATTCACGAATGACAAATCTGCCGCCTCGGACGTGGCGAAGTCCGGATCCATACCTACTCGCCCACCAATCATTGGCCTCAACAGTGTGGGGGTGCCCGGTCTGCTTCCCCAGCCTGCCCACACGACTGGTGCTCATCCCCTAGTGGGGATTTGCCACATCAATGTGGGGAGCCGGTGGCTGGACCCTCCCGCTCCTGGCATGAACCTGCTATAGCGGTCCCCTCATCCTCTCTTCCAGATGGTGTTGATCTTGGGGAGGACTCAGGTGATCCGGAGGGTGATGGTGCAGACGATGCTGAGGGAGTACCTGACAAAGATTTGGCCATGGAGGAGGGTGGTTGTGTGTAGGGATGCGCAGCCAGAAGGGGGGATGTAGCGAGGCAACCAACTGTCAGAACATCAGAAGAGATGTCAGAATGTCAGAAGCAGTGCTAACCCTTGACCCTGATAATCACCTTGCTTGCAACATCAGCAGGCTGGTGAATGGTTGTGAGTGCTCAGGACGACAAGCGTACCACAGTAGCAATGTACTGCTACCATATGAAACAGTTGCTACTAGTAGTAGCTAGTAGTGGCTGGTAGTGGCGAAGTAGCAAAATTTGTGCTGTGACACTTTACGAAGGCTTGTTTTAGATCTGTTATCAAATCATACTGATCATTAGGTGTGATAGATAAGACAATCGTATTGAGCTCAAGATGTAGATAATAAACTGTATACAGATGAACTACATGCTAAAGAGTGGCACTATGGGACGCATCAAAGCTGGAATGGAAATTCTGATGGATAGATTCCCTCCTCAGGTTTGGCATCAGGGGATACCTGACTGTACCTGTAGTATTCCCTGCGGCTGTCAACGTTAGGGGCATGTGATGTCGAGGGCGATCTGTCTGCATGCAAATCGACCTGCCGGGGAGGGGGAACAAATACTGGCACGACCTTTTTGGGCGACAGAGGAGCACATTTTGACAGCTCTAGCATTTTCCTGTTGGATTGTGCAGTTAACTCAACTCTTAAAGTATAAAATTTCTTACAGGCCTTGAGAATTTAACCAATCAAGTCATGCTTTGATTGTCTGGCTAATATTGGGATGGTTCAGATATTCCAGTAGCGCAGCATGATAGGCATTGAAGATGTGGCTGTAATTGTCACCTGAGAACGGTAAAGCGTTTCCATTGTGCTTGCGCCCCAGTGCAACCTGCTGGGAGGCACAAAGGAGCTAAATGATACCTTAGTTACTGTTGCTAAGTGTTGGAGTGAGACATGCACTGCAGTGGCCAATAATGCATACATTTAAGTCAGCGTCATGTGGTAAGTGGATGAGAAATGCTTCATGGGCGAAACATTGCTTGTATACCAAAAGTTGGTATGGAATGATTCGAGAATTGTATTCCCAAACCATCGGATGACATTTCCCTGTGCAGATTATTGGTCAGAAAACATGGATAACTACATGTCTGAAAAAAAACAACAACCATGGCATCATGTTCATGGAAAAAGAAACTCGGCTTCTGGTGATCAGAAATCAGTTCCAACAGTGCGACCTTCCACGTCTTGTACTTAGATGGGTGTCATATCCATCGAATCCGGTACTCCAGACTCAACTCTGGACAACTCCGGACACCTTTCCTGCAATCTCTGGTGCGTTCTCGATGAGTCCGCATCCCTGACACCCCAGACCCTCTGTATTTAGCATTCCTTGTTCTTAGTGTTACGCTCCATTCCTCACTTGCAGTACATAGCCACTAGCTTCGCCCCAGTTCACCCTCTGTCCCTGTGCCCACTTAGGAGCACAGCTCCAGTATACCTAGCATCCGCACTCCGGACTATTAGTAAGACCTATGTTCTACTCCCGTATATAAAGTCCCCGCACTTGTAGTAGATACTCTAGTTTGAATATCGACTTGGACAGTCTCCCAAGCTCACTCTGACCCCCTTGAGTCT
>JBBPTJ010000267.1:0-17339 GCA_038094035.1 Pulveroboletus aff. ridleyi
GTGCCATTGCATACCTCGCCCATGTTGTTGTCATTGTAGTGGCAGGCATGCCCTTGCATGCCCTTGCCCTTGTCGTTGTCGCCGGCATGGTGGATGCACCATCGCGGTGCCCTTGCCCATGTGGTGGTGTCGGCGAGTGCACCACTGTGCTCTTGCCTGCGTAGTCATCACTGGTGTGGCGGATGCACTGTCATAGTGCTCTTGTTGTGTCGTCGTCGTTGTGGTGATGGGTGCACCGTTGCGTGCCCTCGCCCTTGTCATTGTTGCCATCATGGTGCTCTCATCCATGTTGTCATCAGCACACTGTCACGGTGGCCTTGCCCTCATTGTTGTCGTGGTGGTGGCAGGTGCGCCATTGGGTCCCTTGCCCTTGTTGTTATCACCGCTGTGGTGGGTACGCAATTGCATGCCCTCACCCTTATTGTCGTCGCCGCCCTCAGGTGGATGCACTGCCATGGTGCCCTCGTTGTTATTGTGGTGGTGGTGGTGCGATAGCACTGGCCCTTGTCACTGTGGTCATGGCGGTGGTGTGCCCGAATGTGTTGGCAGATGGTGGGGGTACTGCTTGTAAGACAACAAGGTGGGATTGAGGTGCGCAGACTTGAAAAAAAAAAAAAGGCCCAACAAATGTTTCCATTTTTGGTAACCTCGGGAGCTCGTCACTTCAGTTCCCAGTCCAAGTTGAATGTAAAGAAATGTAAGTCCGAGAAAAGTTGTAAAAAGACCCTAAGTCCAAAAAAAGTAGATGTCATTTTGCTGATGTACAGGCCTTCCTTGGCCTTTGTAACTATTATAGAAAATTCATCACCGGTTTCGCTGACATTGCTAGGCCATTGAATGACCTTACGAAGTAAGACACCCCCTTTAGGTGGGGTTATGAAGAAAAACAGGCATTTGAAGCCCTCAAAAGGAAATTTACAGAAGCCCTGCTCCTCACATATCCCGATTCCACACACGGTATGTGGTTAGAAACTGACGCCTCGGATATCGCAACAGGAGCTGTTCTCTGGCAAGAATGCAAAGACTCGGAATGGTGACCTTGTGCCTTCCTCTTGCATAGCTTTAACTCCGCTGAGCGGAATTATCCTATCTATGACAAAGAACTGCTAGCAGTCATCTGCGCCCTGAAAGAATGGCGCCATTACCTCATCGGATGAGAAGGTTTCGAAGTTTGGACAGACCACTGAAACTTAGAATACTGGAAGAAGCCACAGACCTTATCTGGCAGACAAGTACACTGGCATGCACTTCTTCAAGAGTTCAACCTTACGTTCGTATACTGGCCTGGGTCAACCAACAGGGCCAACACATTATCCTGCCATCCAGATCATGGCGATGCTGTTACGGACCTTAATAAGGACATTATTATGTTACCAGAAAAATTATTCATATCTGGCGTTATGTTAGAATCTCCATTCCACATTAATTTACGAAAAGAGTCAGAAAAAATACAAAATGAAAAAATAAACCACTTCACCTATGATACCACCTCCTCCCTTTTTATTAATGAAGATTCCAATTGGATCTATGTTCCCGAATCACTTCATCTAGATCTTCTTAAACTATCTCACGATGATCTGGTATCAGGCCATGCGGGCATGTACCACACTTACGATAGAATTTGACGCGCGTTTTCCTGGCTGGGAATGCACAAAGACGTCACGAATTATGTTAACCACTGTTACACGTGCGCCCTCACAAAGGGATTGCAAACAGCACCGAAGCAGTCTATTCAACCTCTTCCCGTGTCCAAGCGACCCTGGGAAGACTTATCTGTAGATTTCATTACTGGACTTCCCGAAAGTCATGGCTTTGATGCCATTTGCATTATCATTGATTGATTTAGTAAAGAAGTTATTTATAAACCATGTAAAAAGGTGACCTCCTCGATGGATCTCGCTAAAATATTCAGGGATGCCGTATAGTGTATCCACGGCCTCCCCTCCACCATCGTATCGGACTGGGGTCCACAATTCATCTCAGAATTCACAACCGAGTTGTGCAATCTCCTCGGAATCTCTCAGAAGATTTCCACTGTGTATCATCCCCAGACGGATGGACAAACCGAATGTATCAATTGGGAAATGATACAGTATCTCCACACTTATGTCACAAAGAAACAGGAGGATTGGGCCGATTGGATCAAGATCGCCCAATTTCATCATAACTCCTCCTTATCTTCTTCTCATGGATCGATTCCATCCAAGATCATGCAGAATTACTTCCCTCGCCTCGGGTTTGAAGGGTCATCCTCGTCCCTGGCTGGTACCTTCGCACACTCTGCCAGCAAGTCCCACACAGAAGTCCAAGAAGCTCTGGAAGCCTCCTGCCAAAAGATGATCGAACACACGGATGAAGAAGATCCCACCCTGTACCAGATCGGAGATAAAGTTTGGCTCAGCTCAGAAAACTTGAAGTTGCCGTATGTCACCAAGAAGCTCACCTAACGCTGGATCAGACCCTATGATGTTATTCGGTCGATGCCTAACACAGTCAAACTGCGTCTCCCGAAAAATGCACACTTTCACCCGGTCATCAATACCTCCCAGGTCAACCATATCGTGCTCCCCTTGACAGGCAGCCAATCTCCCGCCCAGATGCGGTCGAGGTTAACAAAGATGGTCACGAGGAGTATGAGGTTGATCATATCGTGAGTTCACACCTGCATCGTGGGAAATTCGAATATCATGTCTGATGGAAAGGATACGCTGACACAGATGACACGTGGGAACCTGCTGCCAACTTGCAAAATGCCCCAGATGCCGTCGATTCCTTCTATCACACCAATCCCTCTGCCCCATGCCCACTTCGCGGCCTCTCCTTAGCCGCCTTCAGCACTTTGTTCTCCAACTACGGTCCCCCCGGTGAGGCACCCATTCAGCCGACTCGTCTGGAATACGAGTCCTAGGAGGGGGGTAGTGTTATATCATATACGCTGACCTAATTATTTTCACTTTCTCTTCACTCATTCATCGATCACGTGACCAGATCACATGACACAGCCTAGATCATGACATCATATGATGTCATAACATGTGGTCACCACACTCTTTTAATTACCGTCATTACACTTCTCTGTCACAGAACTCTCCCACAATCGTGGGATATCACTTACCATAGATAGTTTACGTTCACACCTTATCTGTAGCACAGCTTGGTCTGTGCGCCATCCTCCACAATATATAAAGGGTGCATCCTCAGCTGGTATCCCCAGCTTCGGCCACTTGTTCCTTGGGTTAAAACCTTGGACGATAAGTGCTCTCCTTCGCTCTCACTTCTCTTTGTGAGGTCTTATGGCAGACCTTCAGTTGCTTGGCTTTGGTGTTCTTGCATCCACATAACACATGGGAGTGGGTAACAGTCCTTCTTAGTGATCTTATTCAGGCCTTGGAAATCGACGCATAGTCAGAGGGAACTGTCTTTCTTTCAGATGAAGAGGATGGGTGTGGTGTGAGGAGAGGTGGATTGGTAGATGAAGCTGATCCAGAGATGTTCGTCAAGAAAGTCCTGAAGAGCACCCTATTTGGAGGGCAAGATGGAGTAGAGATGTCCAATGGGAGGTTCAGTGCCTTTCTCAAGTTCAATCTTAAGGTCAAAAGGCCTATGCAGAGGCAAGGTGTCAGCCTTGCCCTTACTGAAGATGTCCACAAATTTGTGGTACTCCAAGGGGACTTTTGAGAGGTCCAGAGTTTCGTTGGGCAGAGCATCAATGCACATAGCACTATAACCACAGAGGGAATGGAGGGAGAGAGCAAAGAGTGTTGATCCTTCCAGTCTGCAGGCCTGGTGAAAGGCAGCAGCATTGACAAAGGAGACTGGAGGGGACCAAAGTCCAGGTACTAAGGGAGGATCCAGGGGTTCCAGCGAGGACTTGTGCAGAGGAGTCAGAGGAGCATTGGGACTTGCATCCAATGGGATGGAGGATGACATCGGGGTTAGCAAACCTGTGGGGTCAGTCCAGAAAGAGATGCTATTTATAGCCCAATCAATCAATGGATTGCAACAGGTGAGCCAGCAATGTCCGAGAACTATACAACATGAGGGGTCCAATGAGGTAATATAGAATGTTTCAGAGGTGGATGTGCCCAAAGCGAAGGATAAATGGAGATCTATAGTGGAGGAGATAGAGGAAGCAGAGGAAACATTGAAGAGATAGAGAGAAAGTATAGGAATGGAGTACGTAGGTAATTTATATTTATCTACAAATGTGGAATCTATAAAACAGTGAGTAGAGCTGGAGTCTACAAGTACTGGTACATCAGAGATAGGAAAATTGGAAAGGGAAACTAAAGGGTGGAGGGAATTCGGATCTGAAAGAGAGGACACATTGAGACAGAGTGTCAGAGGAGCACAGTTGTTGGGCTCAACATGACTCCCAACCTATGCTATAGGGGAGTTGCACTCTATTTTTTCGCCTCCAAGGAAGCAGAGCCAGAGGCTGGAGCAGGAGTTGTCACAACTGCTTGAGCCTTTACAGCCCTAGAGGTGCTCTTCAGACATTCTTTTGCAAAGTGTCCAGCAAGGCCACAGAAGAGACACAAGCTGAGCTTTAGACAGCGTTGTCGCTCCTTGGGGAGGAGTTTGCCATCCTTGCCCAACTTGGTGGAGATTGAGTCTGTGGAGGCAGACTCGGTCCCACTCTTCTTGTTAGCAGAGGAGAAAGAGGAGCCCTTGGACAACTTGTCCTTGGGCTTGCCAGAGGCAGAGGTAGAGGTAGCACTGGACAAACTGTCCTTGCCGGAATTGGATGATTTGGAGGTGGAAGTGGAGTTGCTGGAGTTCGACCCAGAGGCCTTGGTTACGCAGGCAATTTCATCCTTGCATTCCCAATACTGATGGTTGATCTGCTGAGCGAGAGCATGGAGTTCATGGATGTCATCAGGTTTGCCTTGACGAGCAAGCTCGTCCTTGATGTGGTCCAGGAGACTGGAGTAGAACCTTCGTTGGAGAGCTCCTTGGCCCCAGTCTCGGACCTGGCTGGCAAGTTGATTCCACTTGACAATGTACTTGGAGATGTGCTGCAAGTCATACATCTGGAGGTGCTCAAGCTGAGCCTCGGCATCTGCAATGGGGTCATGAGGTCCGAAATTAGACTGCAACTCATATAGGAAAGTGTGCCAGCTGTCCATCCATGTGGGTCAGAGGCCTGGCGCTTCAAGTCTGAGGAGGTCTGGCTCGAAGTACTCAAGCGCAGTCCCCTTGAGGTAGGACTGAGCGAAGGTGGCCTTGGTCTGATCCTTGTGGTAGGTCTGGGGATTGGCCTGGAAGTGGAGTTCACACTGGATGGTGAACGGATGGAGTTTCTTCAGGTCTGTCCCATTGAATGGGTTGGGTTCCTGGACCTTGGGCTTAGAGCCTTCGGTCTTCTGTCATTGGAGTGCTTGGCGGGTCATCCCCTTGATGACATCAGCGAGTTGAGTGAAAGGTTCATAGGTGAGTGGGACTTGGTTGCATTCTTTGTCTTCAGGGTGATCTTCATCAGGGAAGTGCCTGGCAGAGGAACCCTGGTTGGAATTTGCATTGGAAGAGCTAGAGGAGCTGTTTCCCCCTGAGTTGTCCCTGTTGCCCCTTCTGCACGAAGGCATCAGGGTGCTGGGTCAGACTTGGACAGATTCCTCATCGTCCCATTCCTGAGAACTCATTGGAGGAAGTTCAGGGCTGAGGGTAAGTGGAAGAGATGTTAGCGGGGACAAGGGTTGTCTATTATGTGCCTCAGAGATGGAGGGTGCAGTGACCATGGTGCATGTGGAGAAGCTTTGAAAGTCTCTAGGGATTTTGTGAGAGTTGCCAAAGGAAGTCTGCAGGACCTGCTCATTCTGGGAGGTTCATCTTGTATGTGCAGACATAGGATTTGTCAGAAAGGGTGAACCTTGGCAAGAGGGAGTATGAATATACTGTTAAGTCTGGGTCCTCCAGACTCAAGTCTGGTTGGAGGTCTGAGGGTGAGTACAAAGTTCATTGGAGAACAAACGGAGGACAGGACAGAGATAAGATATCTGGGAGGACATTGGTGCAGGACTTATGTGTCGCGCCCTTGCCAAGGTTCAGTCCTTGTATTTCATAGGGAGGTAGGGAGGAAACTAGTGTGATATTCGTACTAAGGTATAAAGATGGAGTACAGGGAGTTTATATATGAAAGTCTGATCAGAGTTCAGACAGAGGAATGGAGGAGCATATGGTAAGGTATGTTGGGTAAAAGGAGAGCATGTGGAGATGGAGAAACATATGTAGGGGAAGCATATGGTGTGGCAAAGAGTCTATGGTAAGAATGAAGGGACGAGGAAAGAATGAAGGGTTGAGAGAGGACAAGGGGAATACTAAATATGGTAACTGCAGAAGTCCAAGAGGAAAGGAGGAAGTCCGGATTACAGAGGTACGAAGTCTGGGTTATGGGGTATAGAGAAGAGATGAAGGGTCCAGAGATCAGAGATTGGAGCAGATATGACATGGACTATGAGTCCAGCTGTAAAGTTATCCTTGCCATCGACATATCCATGATTGCAGTCAGATACATCCTCTCTCAGATGGGGGAGGATGGCAAATGCTACCCAAATAGGTTTGGATCCATTAGCTTGACAGAGATTGAGAGTCACTACTCTCAGGCCAAACTTGAGTTATATGGTCTGTTCTGTGCCCTGCACACGGTTTGCATTTTTGTTTTTGGACTATTGAACTTTACTGTTGAGATGGATGCTAAATATGTCAAGGGGATGATCAACAATCCTGATCTCTAGCCCAATGTGACCATCAACTGATGGATCGTGGGCATTTTGTTATTTAGTTTCTGTTTCGTTCACATTCCAGCCACCTGCCACTCTGGCGCAGATGGTCTTTCCTGTCATCCAGCTTCCGATGATGATCCATCTGAGGAAGGCAATTTTGAAGATTGGTTGGA
The DNA here is from genome assembly GCA_038094035.1 of Pulveroboletus aff. ridleyi. NCBI lineage: Eukaryota > Fungi > Basidiomycota > Agaricomycetes > Boletales > Boletaceae > Pulveroboletus > Pulveroboletus aff. ridleyi. Next base: position 6,896 of record JBBPTJ010000267.1, read on the forward strand.
TAATGCATACTCCTTTTCAATCTTTTTGTTAAATGATTGTACTTCGCTCTTGCCCCCTTCTCACCACTTCAGGTCATTCTCTCAACTTATTCCAGCCCCACCTCCACTATTCATCCTCACCATCACCAATCTGAGACTGGTCACCGAAGACCTGGTACTCCCTCATTCAGTGAAAGCTGTGGCAAAGGATGCCCAGATCAACCAGATCTGTGATTTTCTCGACACTCACATCCACCCTACTGACTTATCTGATGTTGAATTCATGTCATTCATCAATGCCACCACTCATTTTTTCATCCTCAACAGGTCCCTTTACCATTGCGAACCACACAGCCGACATCAGTTAGTTGTACCAGTTGAGTGCCAGTACAGCCTTATTCGCAAAGCCCATGATGACCTTGGTCACAAGGGCATATTCTCTGTCTGGTCTCGCCTCCTCCTCTGATTTTGGTGGCCGTTACTAGTCAATGATGTCAAGTGGTACATTCGTGCCTGTCACGAGTGCCAAATCCAGCAGACCCAGAAGCTCCACATTCTGCCCATGGTACCTGTCGTCAGTGGCCTTTTCCATAAGGTCCATATCGACACCATGGTAATACCCAGATCCAGGGGTTACTGGTTTATCATGCAAGCCCAGTGTGCTCTCACAGCATACCCAGAGTGGCAGATGCTTCAATCTGAGAACACATCCTCCATCACATCCTTCATTTTCGAGGATATCCTATGTTGTTGGGGTGCAGTATCTGAGTTGATCACTGACAATGGCCTGGCTTTTGTACAGGCTGTTGAGTTCTTATTTGCCCAGTATGGTATCAAACACATCCAGATATCCCCCTACAATTCCCAGGCGAATGGGGTGATCAAGCAGCATCACTACAATGTCTGGGAGACCATCATCAAAAGTTCCCAGGGAAGGGAGGTGCATTGGCCAGCCACCACCCACTTGGTTTTCTGGGCAGAATGGGTAACTATTATGAAGTTGACCAGGCTCTCACCCTACTTCATGGTACATGGTGTCAAGCCACTATTTCCTTTTGATCTTGCAGAGGTGACCTTCCTTCTACCCACACCAGATGCTGACCTAGTCCCCATATCTAGTCTGATTGCTTGGTGAGCCCACCAGCTTCAGAAGTGACAGGACAACATAGACTGTATCCATGACCAGGTCATCACAGCCCAATATGCATCCATCAAGCAGTTTGAGGTGCATTTCAAGAACTGGATCCAGGATCAGGACTTCAACCTGGGTGACCTTGTACTAGTCAGGAATACCTGAGTAGAGAAGCAGTTGAACCAGAAAACAAAGCCACAGTATTTGGGTCTGATGGTGGTCCTTCACTGAACTGCCAGAGGCTCATACCTTCTAGCTGAGTTGGATGGATCTGTGTCGAAGCTCAGGTATGCAGCATTCAGGCTGCTGCCTTACACTGTAGAAAAAAAAGTTGATAGAGATGAATGTCCCATTCATTCCTGATTATTGTCCATGCTAATAAACATCATTGTCGGTCATTAAAATATGATGTTGCGTCATGACATTAAAAAGGACATGTGGTCTACTAAAAGATAGCGACTACTACACTATATATTAATGCACTTTCTAGTGATATTTAGTGTCCGAAAGCATGAAACCTACTGTCTTCGACACTGGATATTGCTGGCCACTTAGATCATAAATCAGAGATGCAGTGCTACAAACTTTCGGATATGATCCATTGCATGCGAGTTTATACAGCGAGTGGATCGGAAGGTACAATGAAAGCATAACATAGTCCTCTGCAGAAACACAGCTGATCGAGGTGACTGTCTATTTGATGCGAGTGTTTGATCAAGTTGACTGTCGTGGCGGCACCTGTACAGATGTCCCAGCCTTGGTGCTACTCAGGTTCGGACCTGGAATAACCTGGACAAACGTAATGATCAGTGGAGAAGTTAATCACCAGCTCTCACCTTGTGTATGTTTGACTCAGCGTTACTCTTTGAGGGGCTATCAGCTTCTGGTCGGGGTGGATGAACAATAAGTCGTGGCCTCGGGCGTGGCTGCCGTATCTGATCAACCTGGTAGCGATTTAGTTACACCGCTCACTTGGGCTGCATAAAACATCAGCCGCTCACCGCTTCATGTGGCCTGCTCCTGTGCAATGAAACAAGTACGTTTGCAGCCATCTCCACATCTTGTTGAGTTTTGTTAGCTGCCTGCTTCAATGCAAGGGTTGTTCTTTGATTAATTTCATCAAGCTCATCATCATCGTCATGCTCCGGATTGATAGATTCGCCAGCGTCGTTACTTGCAGTCATGATACTGTATGCGGTTATCTGTGAGTTTCTCTTGTAATCCTCGCAGATGAGTCGTGAGATAATGTGCGGAACTAGAAAATAGGAAAAGTAATGTAGCAAAGGTAAAGGCACGAAAGTGTCCATTGCAGTTGAGCCAGGTGGGAAAAGCCGCAGGAGCGTATGCATAACAATGGCAGTTCCTTTCGAGCCATAGCTATAAAGCGGCATTAGTAGGGATACTGTACCCTGGCATGTTTGGCCCTTACTATCCCCCGCATGCATTCCTCCACACCTCCAATCTCATAGAAATCTGGGATGCTCACATTTGAGCAAATCTGTCAATCGATTGTCCGTCCAGCTCGAGATTAGCTTCAAAACAGTTCCAAAAAAAAAGATTCTCTCTCGCTTCACGAATGAACATGATTTTCTTGAGTTCACTGTACATTGCTAAGATTCGGCCAGGAATCTCCTTGAAATTGATCGTCGTCGCAGGCCAACTTTTCTCTTGTGTGAGTTGCAGATAGTATGCACGCCGTTGCTCCCGTTTGATTGCAGCACAAATCTCGGCCGCTAGACGCACATCACCCTTCTGTCCATGGCAGAGCGTAGCATAGCGAGTAAGCGCAGTCCTGAGTTCATCGGGGATATTATCGGGGATCACATCTGAACAGCTCATGCCCAGACATGTTTTAGGTATTGGAGATTCCAGGAGTTCATCATCACCAGGATCCTTCTCAGGTTACTTAAATTCATGAACACAATGCACGATCTTACATACCTTCTTGTTGTCTGCATTCCCATCAGCGTTACTCAGTATTAGGTCCCTGTGGCTATCTGAGCTATCAGCATCACTCGGGAGTGGGGACCGCGACTTGGCCTTCTGGGTCCTGGCCTCGTGATTGATGTCGCTCAGGACCTGGGACCGCGACTTGGCCAATGTGGTGGTCCTGGGCTCATCATCAGTGTCACTCGGGACCTGGGTCTGTGACTTGGCCCTTTGGGTCCTGGGCTCGTCGTCAGTGTCACTCGCGACCTGGGACCGCGACTTGGCCGATGTGGTGGTCCTGGGCTCATCGTCGGTGTCACTCGGGACCTGGGACCACGACTTGGCCAATGTGGTGGTCCTGGGCTCGTGATTGATGTCACTCAGGACCTGGGACCATGACTTGGCCTTCTGGGTCCTGGGCTTGTCGTCAGTGTTGCTCACGACCTGGGACCGCGACTTGGCCAATGTGGTGGTCCTGGGCTTGTCGTCAGTGTTGCTTGTGACCTGGGACTACAACTTAGCTGACATAGCCTTTTGGGCCCGGGACTCATGGTTGATGTCGCTCAGGACCTAGGACCGTGACTTGGCTGACTTGGCCTTCTGGGTCCTGGGCTCGTGATTGATGTCGCTCGGGACCTGGGACCGCTAACTTGGCTGATATGGTGGTCCTGGGCTCGTGATTGATGTCGCTCGGGACCTGGGACCATGACTTGGCTGACGTAGCCTTTTGGGCCTGGGACTCATGGTCGATGCCATGCTCCTCGTTATCCTAAAAGGATTGAAGTCAATGTGATGATTAGGTAGTTCTTACTATCAGCTTGCTTACCTGCCATCGAATCTTCTTGGCCTGAGTACTCCTTCCACTGTCGTCATACTTGCTTCGATATCGCTTCTGGGGGCGATCATCATCTTGATTGGTCCTGGAACTTGTAGAGATCTCTTGTTCTTTCTCCTGGCCGTTGTCATCTTGATCAATGCCGTCGATACCTATGTCAATGTTGCCTAGTAATTTGGTGAAATTGTATTGTTAAATTTACCTTCGTATTCATCTTCATCCTCACCCTCTTCAATGTTATCCATCTCGACATAACCCTCATCACCAGATACGTCACCTTCTGCTCGCCTCCCATTCCTGTTCTATGATGCCAAACAAATGTTTTCTATCAGAAATAGCACGTATAGATAATTGATGGACCTGTCTCTGAGCCATAGTCCATTTCTCCACTTGCGAACTGTTTCTGAGGTATTGTGCAAGAATATCTCGCACAGGCCATGCATTCTCATGTTTCAGCAATAAACTTTTGAACTCGAGCTGAACCTATGGAAGAAATGAGTGCATATATGCACAATAAGCGATGAAGGAGTACCTGACGGATGACTTTTTCAACAATGAGGCTATCGCTCTGCTGTGTTATCGTGCGAGTAATATCTAAATTCTTGATTGCAAGTCTCCGAACCATACGCTATCCATGCTACAAGTAAAAATAGAAACATGGAAGATAGATAGAAATACACATACAACAATGTGATTGTACTGCTCATGCTTTCCAGAAAGACCCATTTGGTCAATGATCTTGTAACCCCTCCCGACGCTACGTCCTGGCCTCCCTTTGGGTCTGGATATCATATCCTTCGGCTTGACTATGGTGCCAGTGCTTTTCGGGGGGGATTTGCAGATTCTCCTTAAAATAAAAGATAGCCCACTAGAGCACTCCAGGTGACCACTTACGTGCTAATTCATCAAGCTGTGCTTGCATATCTGTCATCATTTTGGCAAGGGCTGCCATCTTTGTGCTCTGTCTGGGAGGAGGCTGAGATTTTTGTAATGGGGGCATAATGATGAGTACGTTCAGGATAGAGACAGGTTTCCTTCAGACTTCGTGTCGATGATCGATCTGATGACCTAATCGGTCACGTGACCAGAGTACTTCTCTGTCTGCTAAGTGCACCATGCTCCTCATGTGTCCCAAACCATTACTCAGTGGTGGGCATTCTGCTCACTCAAGTCATCGGAAGAAGACATCCAAAATCAATAGAAACTATTACAAACATTGCTGGTGTCGTACAACGTGTGGGAAAATTCTCAGCCTCCGACAACGTAGCCGGCATTACAAGGTGATAACCAGTCATGGACTTTCTGGTGAGATTTGTGTATTGGAGAGTCTTGACTCTGGAAACTCAGATCATGAGAATCAGTCAGGTATGCCAGTGTCATATACATGTAGATTTATTGAGATTTGTTCTTCTCGGAGACGATAGTAATCCTCAGCACAATCAACTAGATAACTCAGTGGCAAGCTACTCAAGCAGGTCATTATCTGATCTTGAGCTCTCAGAATCTCCTAGTGAGGACGAAGAAGACTTCGTTGACAATGAAGGTGACGGGTGTGATTGGACAGTGGAGGACCAGTCGGACGATGAACTCATGGACGATGAAGTCCTCGGTGGATTACGAGAGGCACACGAGCAGGAGCATGAAGAGAAAGTATATAACTCTCGTATGTTGTACGTTTTGTCTATAGAAACTGATATATATAGTTTTTGGACTAGGAAACTCTGTCCTCTCGGAGAAAGACCAAGACAGCATCCGTGCATTTAATCTACTGGTCAAAGGCAAGATTACGCACTCAGCATTTGTGCAAATGAGCTTCATCTTTCGCCACAAGATGAATCTAGACTTGAAGTATCTCATTCTGAAGCGGGCAGCCGAGCTTGCACAGGTCACTTCAATAAAATATGATTGCTGTATCAACTCCTGTATCCTCTACACAGGAGAGTATCGCCGTCTTCCTATTTGTCCATACTGCAATGAGACACGACTCAAACCCAATGGCAAATCTCACCGGCACTTCTCATATTTCCCACTTATCCCACAGCTACGAGGGTTCTTTCAGAGCATGGAGAGGATTGAGCTGATGAGCTACCATGCCAAATACAGGGCAAGTGCATCCAAAATTAATGATGTTTTCGATGCTGCCCATTATCAAAAGCTATTAGAAGAACAGGTCATTGTAGATGGCAAGAAGTTGGGCCATCACTACTTTGCTGACCCCCATGAAATTGCGCTGGGTCTCTGCACTGACAGCTACCTACTCTACAAACGACAAAATGGTCCCCTTGCTACGCCTCTCCTACTGGTTAATTATAATATTCCCCCAGATCTTCGTACTCATCATGAACACGTCATCTGTGTTGGGATTGTTCCTGGGCCACGATAACCCAAGAACCTTGCGTCTTTTCTATCGCCCCTTGATGACAAGCTTGCTGAACTTGCATACAGCGTCCCCATGTTTGACGCTTCACAAAAAGTCATCTTTGACTTGCGCGCCTACACAATTTTCAAATTGGGTGACATTCTCGCCATCCAGAAATTTCTCAATATTAAGGGGCATAACTCAATCTTTCCATGTCGCTCATGCAAGATCCAAGCGGTTTGTGGACTGGGAAAAACGCACTATGTTGCATTGCGCCCACCAAAAGCGTCTTCTCAGTCAGAGCCAGTGACTTGGAATGCCGATGAACTCCCACTTTGGACTCATTCAGACTTTCTTGACATGTTTGAGCAGATCTCTCAAGCGCCGTCAAAGAGAGTGAAGGAGAAGATAGCCAAGGAGACAGGGATCCGTGACCTACCTGGGTTGCGGCGGGTTGGCTCACTTGATTACGCATGCTGTGTACCTTGGGAGTGGTTCCATCTTTTATTAGAGAATATTATCCCGAACCTGGTTGACCTTTGGACTGGACAATTCAAGGGCCTGGACATTGGCATGGATGAGTTCAGGATCTCGCCACATATTTGGGAAACCATTGGAGAGGAGACAGTGGCGGCAGTCGAGCATATCCCCGCTTCATTTGTACGTGTCCTTGCCAACATCGCTACTGCCGAGCGCTCTCTTTTCATTGCCGAGTCATGGTGTTTCTGGTTCATCCACCTGGCACCTCTACTGCTCAAAAACCGTTTCCCTAAGGACAAGTACTATGTCCACATGTGCGAACTTTGTGATCTTATGAAGATAACTTTGCAATTTCACATCACAATAGTGGATGTCAATGACCTTGAAACCCGGCTTCAGAAGTGGGTTCAGAAGTACGAAAAGTACATTCCTTTATTGTTTTGATAAGGAATACTTATGAGTCACACACGTTGTCAGGTATTACTATCGTTATCAAATCAGCAGGCTCCCAACTTGCATGTTGACCATATACGGACTACTTCACATCGCTGAAGGGATTCGCTATTGTGGACCAGTATGGTCAATGTGGACATTCTTCATGGAACGCTACTGTGGCAGCCTTCAACACACCCTCCGTTCCCGAGTCCAGCCATGGAGTAGCCTGAGCAAGATCCTATATAACTCTATTGTCCTCGAACAACTCGCTGTTCGATATGACTTGTCCGATGAGCTTGCTTGGTGGGATGAGAGGAAGGGTGATGAACCGGTTGGATATGAACAGACTTTCGAAGGATGTAAGTACTACCTTCATAAACAACTTTGTACTACAACTGACTGCAACGTAGATGATCACCACGTTCTTGGCGCGCTATTCAGCAAACAAGTCATCAGTGACCCATCCCTTCAACAAAAAATCGCTCAGTACATCACAGACGTGATAGGGAGGTATGATGTCGAGGTGAAGAAATGTCTACCTCTGCCCTCCCTGTTTGCTGGAAGACTCAGAATCCAAGGTGGTGGTGATACGTTTCAAACCAAGGGGACAATCACTCGAAAGGGGATGACTCCACAAAGATGGAACTGCTATGTGAAGGTACGTTTGGTGACTTTCATTTGAGTTTAAGATGTGATTAATTCATTAGTATGAGATCGAGCGTGAGTCCCAAAACAGAGCTTTACTCCATCAAGTGGGGTATGGTGAGTTGAGGAAGATATTCGTCCTTACCATGCCAGGAGACAGAATCTTCGAAACACTCAGCAGCAGAACTCTCATCCTTGCGATGATCACACCATGGGAGACCAGCGGAAAGAACGCAGCACACGAGATCACATTTTTCGACTCAGACAAGGCAGACATAGTGACCGACATCCGAAGTTTGAAGGCCACAGTCAGCTTGGTGCGTGTAAGGAAGCAGTGGGGAATTATAGACAGAGGACCCGCAACGAGCAGTAGAAACTCTGTAGAGGAAGGTCCCGCAGTGGATGATGATGATAGACTCAGCGACATGTAGGACTGACATCGCAATTGTGCCACTAACTTTTGCGATGTTTAATACAATTGTCACGCCCGACCTGGACGTTAAAAATCATGGTCACCCATGGCCACAAGCTAATATTTAGCGACTAGTGATGGTCACTAGATAGACGCGTCCATGACATCAACGACGGCGACACTGATGTTCTATGCATCAGCGTCGTCGATGCTCATTCCCAGTGGATTTCTTTCCCACAGTGTTATCACCCTTGAAGCAAGATATCCGTTCCAGTTACAGATCTTACCGGACTTGACAATGATGAACTCAATGAACTGGCTGAAGAAGATTTGGAGCAGGGTAGTGACAAGGAGGAAGAATAGTCAGATTCAGACTCATTTTTATTTTCACTCACATCATTGCTGCATATACATTTTACCCTGGGTTTCATCCAGTGATCTCATACCCAGACAATCATTGCTGAAACAGAACAGATAATCATATGATAGATCTTATACTGCTCTCCCTTCCCTTCATCGCCTGTCTAACAAAATGAAAAACAGAAAGTACAAAAATATTCCATATCCATATCTGTTCCATTCCAGTCTCTCACTGACCCTATTTAGACATTCCTTTTCTTGTGCACATAGAGACCGAGTGCCCATTTTGGACATTGTGTTTAGAACCTGGTTGTATCTGGTAGCTGGATCCATCCATGCAGGGGTAGATGTGAAAGCAATTGACAAAAACAAGTCAGGTGGTAGCTGTCAAATCCGGTTCCTCCGAACTCAAGTCCAATCGGAGGTCCAAAGGTTAGTGTACGAAGTTTGTGAAGGGACGAATGGAGTTCGAAGTGGCAAGGGGGACGTTGGCACAGGACTTATGTGTTGCGCCCTTGCCTAGGCTCTGTCCTTGTATTTCATAGGAGGGAGGGAGAGAGGAGAGAGGAGGGAGTCGGATGAGAGATGGGAGGTGACTGGTTTGATATTCGTACTGGGGTACAGAAATGGAGTACAGGAAGCTTATATACTGAGGTCCGGTCCGGAGTTCGGATGGAGGAATGGAGGACCATATGGTAAGGTATGTCAAGTAAAAGGAAAGCATATGGAGATGGGGAACATACATAGTGAGAGCATATGGTGTGGCGAAGGGTCGAAGGGGTGAGGATAAGGGTTGTAACTAGGGAATGGAGAGTCGAAGGTACAAGGAGAATACTAAATAAGGAAAGTGAAGGAAGTCCAATAATAAGAGAATGGAGTCCAGTATAATAGGACGAAGTCCGGATTACAGAGTATGGAGAAGGAGTGAAGGGTCCGGAGATTGGAGATTGGAGCAGATATGACAGTAGCCCACAAAAATCTTATCTTACCATCATTTGACTCCCTCTTATCATCTTATCTTATCTTATCTTGGACTTATCTGTTCTCTTTATTGTTTAGGGATGATACTTGAACTGAACATGGATGTGACTGGGCACAGATGCAGATTTGTGAGCAGAAACAGATACATTGCACAGGAGGGGAGAAGAACTATTTACAATGGAGCTGCTATCTACCACCCCCCTATTGCTGCCTTCACTACTGCCAACTCACCATGGACCTCCTTGAACACAGCTATGGACCTCTGTGCCCAAGCCACCAACTCCTGCATCTTTGATACCAGATTCTGTACTTGTGCTTGCATGTGGAGCAGCTTGTGTTCTATGAGGGTGTCATATCCATCGAATCCAGGACTCTGGACTTAACTCTGGACAACTCTGGACACCTTTCCTATGACCTCCGGTGCATTCTCAATGAGTCCGCATTCCTGACACCCTGGACCCTCTGTATTTAGCATTCCTTGTTCTTATTGTTACGCTCCATTCTTTGCTTACAGTACATAACCACTAGCTTCGCCCCAGTTCACCCTCCGTCCCTGTGTCTGCTTAGGAGCACAGCTCCGGTATACTTAGCATCTGCATTCTGAACTATTAGTAAGACCTATGTCTACTCCTGTATATAAGGTCTCCACACTTGTAGTAGATACTTCAGTTTGAATATCGACTTGGACAGTCTCCCAAGCTCACTCTGACCCCCTTGAGTCTCTAAAACTCTCTTCTGAACCATCCTCGGCCTGTGTTGCTGTTAGAACTGGGATCTCCGGGAGGTAACTCCGGAACTCCGGAGTTCGAGCAGGACTTGGCTTCACCGTATGTGGTGCGCCCTTGTCACAACTCCGGGGGTGTCCTGTAATTTCGGAACGGGCGGAAGAAGTCGGAT
>JBBPTJ010000268.1:0-17304 GCA_038094035.1 Pulveroboletus aff. ridleyi
GAAGATGGGCCCTTAGTCATGTGATTTGGTTGCCATAGCACTGAGATATAACAATTTCAAAATGACATGTCATTGGGACACTTATTTGAGCAACATTTCTATTCAGTAATTTTAGTACTTTATATACCCTTCCTTTGCCTTTATCACTGCCTCTAGTCTTCTATGCATGCTTTTTATCAATATTTGACATTCCTCAGGCTCTATTTTGCCCCATTCCATTTCAATCCTATTCCAAAGCTCCTAAATCCCTTTTGGTGTTGTTATATAGTTATTAAGCTTCTTTTTGATGATTTCCCAGAGATGTTTAATAGAATTAATATCTGGAGATTGTGCTGGCCAATCAAGAACCTTGATCCCTTGAGATCCCAGCCACTCCTGGGCCATTTTAAAGGTATACTTGGGTTCATTATTTTATTGAAAGATAATGCTCTTCTCAGGAATCCCAGATTTTTTCATAATAGGAAGCAGATTATCCTTCAAAATGGAGACGTACTGCTTCCTATTTCTATTGATCCTTCCTTCTACCTCTACAAGAATCCCCACTCAATTCCAGCTCATGCATTCTCAAACCATTAAGAGGCCTTCTCCAAACTTTACTGTTTCTTGTATCTCCTTATCTTGCAAAGGTTTTCTTGCCTCTTTCCACATACACACTCTCTCATCTGACCCAATTCTGTTGATCTTGGTTTCATCTGACCAAATTACCCTAGTCTAGTTCTCCACAGTCCAGTATTGATACTTTAGAGCAAAGTCCAGCCAATGTTTTCTATGTTTCACAGACAAGAGTGACTTTTTTTTCTTGGTTACAGCCTTTAAAGATGCAGATTTTAGCACATTTTGAACAGTTTGAGGAGAGATAGGATAGGAGAGGGTAGAATTAATGATATAGATTGCCTGGACAGCATTTTCAACCTTGCCAAAGGTAATACTAGAGGCAATTCTCCTTTTATCAATAGGAGAAAGTTTAGAAAAAGGGCCTAATTTGATATTTTCCCTTTCTGGATGGATTTTTTTAAGAACCCTGGCCACAGTGAATTTCCCCAGACAAGTTTGGGAGGATATTTTCCTAGCAGAAAGGCCAGATTCAGAAAGAAAGAGGATATGAACTCTAGCAGAGGCAAAAATAGATTTCATAGTGAAGTAAAGCTAGCTAGATGGTATCTCTGCTCTTTATAGTTCCCAGGGTTATATAAGCTACATGACAAGACAAGGTTTAAACTCAGCATCCATCAGAACATCATGTTATTTACTAAAAATTGACTAATAATATTATGCTCAAATAAGTGTCCCAATAATATGTCATTTTGAAATTGTTATATCTCAGTGCCATGGCAACCAAATCACATGACTAAGGGCCCATTTTCAGGGTAGGAGTTAGGGCTACTAATGACCATGAAAGGGTCAGAGCTAATCTATTTTAGTTCTCTTGCAAATATCAAATCTTTCCAAAATGGCCTAACATTGGGACACTTATTTGAGCCACTGTATTATGGTTATCAAAATTTAGTATGTGTTACCTGTTATGAAGGAGTTATGGGTTTATCCCTGCAAACAAACTTGGGAACCAAAATAATCATGTGTTATGAGAGAGTATGTGTTATATGGGGTATGTGTTAAGAGGGAGTCAACTGTACAAACATTATGGTGTCCAGGAACGACCCACAGAAGTTCATGGTTATTGACTTTGATTGGGCAGGGGAGGCCGACAAGGTGTGATACCCACCCAGCATAAATTGCTTCAGCATAAAGAGGCTGGCTGACTCTCTTGATTTGCTACTGATCAAGAGAGAGCATGACATTTTCATGCTCAAATGACTTCAGTTGGAGAACAGCCATGGATCTGATTGATGATGCTCACATGTAAATACTTATATCCACTGGTTACTGATCATCTCTGAACTGTTTTGATCATACTACCCATATCACCTACTATGTATTTCCTTCCTATCATTACTTTATAAATGGAATGATATTGGGCTTGTTGTGTCAATGTCTAGTTCATATGCCGGATCTAAGACTAGGGGCTTCTGAAATGGTTCTAATGCGTTCTTCATCACCCTAGTTCGGTTCCTACTGTCCTCATCACCCCAGAACACTTCAGATATGTCTGTATCATTTATGATAGGACCAGTGTCGATGCTTGTATGGCCTATCCACTCCCACTTGAGCTCGATGCTCGGAAGTTCATCTCGTTGTAACACAGGCATATGAGGCAGTACAGCTGGCTCATATGGTATTTCAGGTGCATCTCTGTCTTCCTGTGAGGTGCGCTGATTACCGTCTTTAGGTAGCGATTGTCAATCGCTTGTGCATGTTTGCACTCATATAATGATACACCCTCAAGAGCTGGCCCCACACAAGGATTTTGACACAGGTCCAGTGTCTTGAGACACAAGCTATGTTTCTGTCTCTCATACAAATGGAGCAGACATATAAAACACACCTTTGCAAGGGCTAACATTTTCGTTTTACGTCCTCCTACATATCAGTGAACTGTGATATATGAACTGTGCTCCATTTGAAATCAGCAACTGGTGAAGTGCAAACTTCTTTCAAAATACTTGAACAAGTCAAAATGTTTAGACAGTGTAGCAGATAGTAATTATCACTAGGGCCTTCATGGTCTGGAGGGTCTCATACTGATCATTCTTCAGCCAACCCCTTTGCTGCCCACAGAGCAAACTTATGAACCTCACCATTTGGATAACAAATGTCACAGTACACCTGGTTGGGTATCTGTCCACACTCCTTTGCCAGAGGTATTCCATCCATATACTCCATCACCTGATGGACCTTGCACTTGTCAGTGTATAGTAGTTGCCCTAGCTGCCAGTGCATGTCAATGTCTGAACAATGACTTGGGGATGGCAGTCCAGCTTTCCTGGCAGTGACAGTGAAGAATGCATGAGACTCTGTTCCATCCCTACCGGCTTGCCCCACAGCCTGTAACACTGACATAAGGCTGTGCTTTGGTGTGTGGATAATGACAAATCGGACATTGGGTTTGTCAACTCCTACTCTGAATGCAGAAGTGCATGCCATCATCTTGCTCTTCCCATTTTCCCACAGCTCCATGTTGAACTCCTTCCCATTGTTGCCCTTTGGAAGCTTGCTGTGAAAGACAGAACACTGATTTTCAGCAGAAAATCGTTCTGCTTCATCACATGAGTTGAAAAATATAAGCATTCTTTCCTGTTCCTTCAGCCTGTTTGCAAGGGCATGAACCAAACTTCATAGGCCTATCTTACCATCCACAGAAATGGTGTGCAGTCCAATCTCATGCCAGTTTGTGGGCGACCAAATAAAGGCTGTATTCTCTGGTTTCATATTGTATGGGTCCAGCAGCTTTTGTTAGAGTATTGGAGAGGCTGTGGCAGAGAGCAGGTACAATTGCATTTCTTGGTCAGACGCCCAGCATGCAAGCCTCTTCTAACTGACCCCACGATCTGGCAGGCAAGAGAGCACATCGTGGTGTTCATCAATGAACATAGCTGTGAACTTTGGAACACCCTCCTTGGTCAACTTGCTACAAAATGGGTCAATACTTCCTCCAGCTGGAAGAACAATGAGAGGTGCTTACTTGTGGAATTTTTGGCACCCAATGTGCTCAACCTGAATGAACAAGATTTGAATGTCATGGGGAATGTCCCTGACCCTATACTCGATTGCTTGAAGGCCATGCCTTTGTGTGAGCTCACATTGCTGGTTCAGGAGCACCATGAAAGGACAAACAACAATGAATCACACCCCTGGATCAAGGAGAGGAGGGATGAGCCACAGCAAGCTTTTGCCTCCACCTGTTCACATGGTTATCAAACCATCCTATATCTTTCACATTATTAAGAGAATGGCCTCCATCTGCAACCTGCTCTTCTCGTACGCAGTTGGATTTCACAGCAGCTTTTGAATGGCACATTGGATTTTTTCCTGGAGCAAATCATCTTCACCTCAGTCATGATGCAGAATGTTCTCCACCAGGACGTTCTCCACCAAATAACCTGGCAGTTTTGAAGCCGGTGGAGATGAGTGAAATACCAGGAAACAATCCACTTGGCCCTCATCATCCTCCACCAAAAGCTTGTCTTTCTTGTAATCAATCACATTATGCTACATCCTCTTCTTTGGGTGTGGGAACATAGCCTCCTCCTGGGTGATAACATCAGGCATGGTGGCTCTCTTTCATTTCCTCGAAGGTTGGTTGCATCAGTGTGGTGACATGGGATGTGGAAGAGTCAAATGGATCCTCAGTGAAGGATGAAGATGGAATCCCTGAGTTGTCTGTGTCATCGTCCAAGTGAAGGGGTGTCCTAGCCTTCTGTGATGATCCTTTACCCATAGCAAGGGATGGTGTTTCTCCTCCTAAGGTCACAAGTTTCTTGATATTTTGTTCCGTTAGGCCGATGGCTATCAACTTGCTTAAGACTGTATCTGCAGTGCTGGCGTCCTGTAAGGTTCCACCTACGGCATCAAGGGGTGGTACTTCTACCAAGTTTGCAAGCTTCTTGATGTTTTCTGCAGTCAGGCCAATGGCTGCCAGCTTGCCTATGACTGCCTCAGTAACCATGTCAGAGACCTGGACAGTGAGCTCTTTTGCATCCAGGAGCTTTTGTGACACAGGTATCAATCACCTGGCATGCACAGCCTCAGTAGGCTTCTGAGGTCCCATGCCAAGCAGGCTAGACCACTCTTTGGCCAACCAGCGATGCTGAGCCAGGCTACTATTGGAGAGACAGGGCACTGCACCCTGAATAATCGCATAGTGGGCAAGATCCACCTCAGTGGAATGATCAGCAGCCCTGGCAAGGAGATCATTGGCACAACTAGGAAACATCTCATTTGGAGAAATAAACTCTCGCCCAAGGGTGATTATCCCTTGGTGGAAATCGCTTATGCCCCAGGCGCATTGAAAAAGTTCTTGATTGCACTGTTTCACAGTGTCATAAAATGTGTCTGCTGTGATTCTGATACCTTTTTCAATGCAAAAGTAACTGACAGTAGTGGAGGTCAGACTTTCAACCAAAAATGGCTGACAGCGGTGATACTTACATGTGGTATAATGAGCGTGACTCTTCACCATAAATGACCCCTGTGAGAATGGCCTGACTCTCTCTCTGCCCACTACCTAATAGCACCAATAAAAGGTCCTGAAATGACTTGGCTAAGAATGTAGTGATGCAGTTGTCCCTCCCCTTCATGTTGGTGGTTTTGCTGTATCTGCCCAGCAATAAGGTCTCGCTTCCCTGGAAGATTAGATTGTGAGACCTGTCTGCATTGTGCAGCTGGATCTGCAGAAACTGACTGACATGAGTGGACAGCTGTGTGCCAATGAAAAGTGCATAGGTGACAAATCCCCACATTCTATCTGAATGATGAAGGAACTCCTTGATTGCCATTTTGTTCCAATCCCAATGGCCATTTCCTGAGAGTGAGCTGAGCTTCCAATTTTGAACCAACAACAAAAAGAATGCGTGTTTGTGGTTACTGAATGGGGCCTCTTCCAGAAAGGAATAACCTCTGTCCATCTTGCCCAGATCATCAACAATAAGCAACCCTGACATGGTGGGCCAATCATCTTGTTGACTGAGATGCAGGAATGCAGCTTTCACATCCTGGATCAATCTTGCCATCCCACTTTGAAGGCATTCAAGATGCAGCATCTCTGTACTGATGGAGATCCATGCACGATCGGGGTTGACAAAAACATTGGGATCCTGCACCTGGGAATACACCAGTGCAGACACCACTTGTTGGAGCTCCCACACCATGTTGAATGTCATTGGACTGCATAGCTTCAGTGCCAAGTCATGCAGCCGACCAACATAGCTAATACAGGAAGAGAAGTACCAATATCAGAAACACTCTCACATTAATAACCAATACACTCACTCGACAGTGTCCTCCATTTAGAGAGCTTCATACAATGTCATAACTCGGCAAAAGTATTTGAGCTTCACAAGCAGTGGTGTGAGGCTGGTCGCACTTATGAATGATCCATCGTCTCGCAGGGCTATTAGCCAGATGAAACACCAGATAGGGTTGTCCCAGGCGCCTAGTCTCTTGGATTCTGGGATGTACACGAGCGACCAGCAAAAAGCCTGATATGCCCGAACCACCTTCATCTTGCTAGCCTGTGACTGCTCTGCTGCGTCCTCAACCAATTGTTCTATGAGGGAATGCAGCTTCTCCCATTGAGTCCCAGTGTACATGAACAGCATCTTGAATTCGTGACCCTGTTCCCTTCACACCATTGCCCTAATCATTTGCATAAAAAATGCCAGGTAATTATCATTGTCGGCAGAGAGAAAGCGGAAATAATATTTTGATCTGCATTCAAGGAAGCAGTCTGCGTTGGCTGCATTCTGCACAAAAAAAGTACTTACTGCTCTGCCAAAAACCCTGAGCCATTCAACAAGACCTTTGTGACAGTGAAACCATGAGGGATTTCATTGAGAAACCTCTTCACATGGCTGTGGTGCTCCCTCATGACCTTGTCTAGAGAATCCAAGATTCCCCCATGCTCCGCCGACGAGTGTTTCTGCTTAATCCTACAGGCAGCCTTTCACTGCTCAGCATCCTTCCAAATCTCCTTGTGAAACTCATTCCACATCGTAATCTTGAGAAGTGGTGGTTGGTCATGGTCGGAACTGGCAGTAAGGAGAGGGTTGCTTTTCACAGAGGGCAAGAACTGGAGGTGGAGGTAGTCTCGCATGTCAAGGTCACACTCTGCAGTTGCATTGACATCCACTTCGAAATACTGCTGGCCTACTCCTTGAAAGATGGTTTGGACCATCGTTTCCTCACGATTCGTGTCATGTGCCAGTCCTTGGCCATGCTGCATCCTGGCATGCTTTAGGAATGTCTGGAAGTCATGAACGCTGTA
This sequence comes from Pulveroboletus aff. ridleyi, assembly GCA_038094035.1. NCBI lineage: Eukaryota > Fungi > Basidiomycota > Agaricomycetes > Boletales > Boletaceae > Pulveroboletus > Pulveroboletus aff. ridleyi. Next base: position 6,881 of record JBBPTJ010000268.1, read on the forward strand.
TCTGCAGTTGAACGAATCTGCTCTGCAACTGTATCCTGGTGTAGGAGCAGCGATCCCTTTTACCAGGGGCCCACCTGCCTGGGGAATAGGTGCTTGCTCAGGTCGTTCACAAACTCCATGTTCCTTGCAAAATGCTTTAAATGCCTCCTTTTCATTTTGACTTGTAGTGACACTGTGCTGGTTCTTCGCATGGCCCAATGCAGCTTTCAAGCAAATACCAACCTTACATTGCTGGCAGATGAGCACCAGCAGCTTCGTGTGCATGTATAAACCGAGCTGATCAAGGATCTCCCCACATATCACACTGTTATCTTCAGAAAGAAGTTTGATGACCCTTCGCTTGCTTTCGCAGGGCTTGCATCAATGCTCCGACCAGGTTAATAACCTTACCCTTGCTCTCTGCACTCTTTTCACCCTCAATAGACCTCTCTGTCACCTCAGACCTGTGGATGGAGCCCTCTGGGTGAGGAAACCCTAGGAGTGGTTACCTTCTGGCTGCTCCTTCCATTGGCTATTAGGATTTCTCACCTGTGTTTGCTGGGTCAGAAGAAAGCACAAAGCCCTCACTAATCACACCAGGAGTGCCTGGAGGTGATTCTTCCACCAGATGATTTCCTGAGAGACAGAAAAGGCTTAGTATTAGGCTTCATGCCGATTTCAAGAAACATGGATTACACTCACTACCTGCCTGTTTGAGCCTTGAACACCTGGCAATAGACTCTTCCACCTCTGCAGCTGTAGTATTATTGCCTACCCTTATAAGTCTCAATTTACAGGTGTGGAAATGTTCTGGTAGTATAATTTGATGTTCTGGTAGTGATATGTACTAGCATTCTGATAGTATATACTGGTGTTCTGGTGACATGTACTTGTGTTCTGATGGTATGTACTAGTGTTCCATGGTAATCACTTCTAGGTTATAGGTTAAGCCTGTGTACTGAGGTGCTTAAGCTTGTTTCTATTTCCCTAATCCTTTTCAAGGCTCATATATTTGTTAGTTTTCAGTAATCTAATTAATTTATTATCAAAGCATTCCAATGGTCAATGGTAGCTATGCAGGCTTAGTTACAAGTTGAGGAAGTAATAGAGAAAGTTACTAATGTCTCTTAAAACAGTCTTTCATTTTACTGGGATTTATAATAATATCTTTAGTTGCACTTTTTCTTTTTATATGTTATCTATATATATTTATTGATTCCTTTGCTGACTAACTAATCTAACTTGACCTGTAATAGCTAGTCTGTTAAAGTGTGTCATATTTTAGTAGCTTAAGAAATTAAACACAAGGTCCCAATTTTTGCACTATCAAGAAGTTAGCATCTCTCTGGGATTCTATGGGCATAGATTCAAGAATTGTGCTCTATGATTGCATATATCACTTATCTCACCTAGTGATAAAATTTATTAAAAAAAGCTACATTGCATATATATAAATATAAGTATTTAAAAATATATCAAAAACAAATCAATAGTTAGATATACTTCATTTGTCATGGTCCTACATAGTCATATCTACTAAAATTCACTAATACAACAATACTAACCTTCACTCAGCTCTTTATTCACAGGAGCCAACATATCACTTTCCTAACAATCTCAAGTTTCCATACCATACTTTCACATACTCCCTTTCTTATCCCTATCACACTATCTATATCACTACTACCACCCCCCCTCATAACTTCTTTCACATAACCTTTCTTTCACTCCTTTTTTTTGGGGGGGGGCTTCACCCCCCTAACCCCCCCCCCCCTTACAAACACTCCATCACATCCTCCATTTCAATGTCGTCAGATTTCAGTCAAGACTGTTACAATTTGTCTCTGTCTATTCTTTTTCTCTTATGTCAGTCTTATTCATCTTCTTGCTTAGTTCTTCTTATACTAAGCTTGTAGTTCCTTCCCAAACATCTACACAACTCACCTATGCTAAGATCTCCAAAAGAACAAATCACAATGAAGCAAAAATCCAAGCAGTAATCAAGAACATAGAAATCTCCACACACCAAATAATAATACAACCCAAACCAGAACACAGTATGATTTTTCCAAATGACACAAGCCTCACAATCACTCACCATTTCACCACAGCAATCACAGCCATTTATGAAAAAAATGTCCCATCCATCAACATCAACTCAATAACTCTATGTAATAGCTCCCTACTAATGGAACAATCAAGCAATGCCTATACATACATATACTATAATAACCCCCTTTTTCTCAATCACCCTAGACCCAACTGACATCTCACTCCACAGACAAATTGAAAGCAAAAAAAAAATACCACCAGGAGCTATAGAAGAAGGACATTGGGTCCAACTCCCTACAAACACAACAACAATCAACAAGTCACACACACTATGTTCCTCCTAAAAGACCCACTTTATGTCAACATACTAATCCACAATGGCCTATTCCTTCACAGGCACAATTACTTCCTAAAGAAAGACAAGCATGAATTCACATGCTGCTCAAAATGCCAAAACTGGCACCACATAGCAAATAAATGCTCCATAATGAACACAACATGTGCCATCAGCAATCACCATCAAAACTCTCACCCAACCCCAGATCAGCAATACTGCATTCACTGTAACACTGACTCCAACCCCTTGAACAGCCAACACTGCCCTGAATTCTATTATGCAGTATACCCAACCACCCATTACACCAACAAAGGAACTAGACACAGAGTGGTACATAACACACATCTCAAAACAAATCAATACTAACAACTGAAAACAGATACAGATACCAACCAGGGATGTCGTAATCATCCAATTCAGTGGTGACTTTAGCAACTATACCCTAATCAACATATACAATGACAACAAAAACAACAACATGATCCAACTGCTACACCAATACCTACAGAACAACATACATGCCCTTATTCCACAAGAAAATGACCATCTCATATGCCTTCACAACTTCAACAGGCACCACCCATTATAGAAAAGTGAAAGAAACAACCATCTCCTAACCCCCACATACATATATCATCCACACAACCCCACTAATACATCTTATTGCAGATAACTCCCTATGCATGCCACTCCCAAAAGACATACATACCCTCCAAGCCTTGAATACAAAGAACTGGATACAGGTCGACAATATCTTTTGCACTGATCACATGGCCAAACACTTCAATCTATGTATCATGGCCCCAGACCAGTGAGAACCAGCCACCAACCACATACCAATTCTCTCAGAAATAGAACTCAACCTCCCCAAATCAACACCCACCCTGCAACATAACTTCCATGATATTGACTGGAAACAATTCAACACAACAATACAAACTAAGCTCCCATACATATCACCAGATAACCCACTAATCACACATGCAGCTTTCAAGAAACATGCAAACAATATCACCTAAGCAATAACTGAAACCATCAAAAAACACTTTCCAACCACCCAATCTTCTCCCAATTCAAAAAGATAATGGACAAAAAAACTTATTAACATACCATTGATACTTTCTTGCTCCCTCACCCATATCTCATCTCATCTTATCTAATTGTAATCTTATCAGAATGTTCCAGAACATTCCATCTATGATATCACCTTACATAATCATTCTGTTGCCTTCTATGAAGTTCCATTACCATCACATGTACAAACAGTAGTTAGGTATATAAGTAGCATACTCACTCATATTAAACCAATGACTAGAGTAGCCAGCTTGGAATATCCTCCCATCACCTACCCCTACTAAGATAAAAACCTAACTACAAAGAAGACCTACTTTTACACCCGGTGTTGGAGGCACTGTCCCCACCTACATCACAAATGTTCCATAGTGAAAGAATACTTGCACAAACCCTGAAGGGCAAGGAGAAACAACATGCCCAACTGCTACCATGTCTGTCCAAATCTTTGGTCAATGAAAGTTCTGACTCAGAGCCACTCCCACACTGCCTGAGTCAATCCCCTATCAAGCCACAGGTAAACTTGCCAAAGACCTGAGGAAACCCTATTGGCAAATCAGTTGCTCTAAAGCTATTTGTATATAAGGGTGACAAATTGAAGTACTGGTCTTGGCAGACCATGGTATAAAACTACTTTTTGGATTTCAAAGCCAAATCCAATGACCATCAGAAGGTCATCATCACCTTAGGCTTCATGGGAGGAGAGGACTCCAATCTGCCAACTTGCTTGGCCAACCTCTATTTCAAAAACAAGATTGGCACACAAACCTGGGGGGAGTTTTGTGTTGAGATGGATACCAACTTCTGCCCTACCACTGCAAGATGAGAAGCCTACAAAAAGCTCATGAACCTTAAACAAGGGAACAACTTGATAGAAGACTTCTTTATCCAAATGTCCCAGCTTATGGTGGAAGTGGGATGCTGCCACAACAATGAGTTTGATGAAATCCTGGTTTACATCTGCCAGCAAGGAGTAACAGATGAAATTATCACCTTTGCTGAGCAGCAGTCATCCACTCTCTGCTTAAGCAAAAATATCAATAAGTGGGAAAGGCACCTCTGCTGCACTGAGGCTGCCTTAGCCTCCCAAAAGCTCAGAAGGTCTGGAGGGACTCAAAAACCTCAATTCATGCGATGTTGGACTCCCCATCTAACAAATGAGGAAACATCTCTGGAAGCCCCCAAACCATCTGGATTCATTGCTACCAACCTAGCACCACTCAAAGAGGTTGCAACATTCAGTGGCCAAGGGAAGCCTATGGATATTGACAAGGCCAGAGCAGAAGGGCTCTGTTTCAAGTGTGGAAAGCTGTGGCCATGTGCAGACCACAAACCCAAACCTCATCAACCCCAGATAAGGTACATCAAGTTCAAAGAGGCAAAGAAATTCTACCAGAATGCAAAGGAGCTGGCAGAATGTGTCATATCTGCTTCAAAATCCATTCTCTGAACCCCTCATCCCTTCTCCAGTACTCCATAACCCAGACTTCATACCTCTATATCTGGACTTCACTCCTTCCCCTCAGACTTTCATAGTTACCATATTTAGTATTCCCATTTTTCTCTTTCAACCCTTCATTCTTACCTTAGACCCTTTGCCACACCATATATCTCCTACATATATTTTCCATTTCCATATGCTCTCCTCTTAGTCAACATACTTTACCATGCATTTCTCCATTTCTCCATCTGAGCTCTGAACTGGACTTTAGTATATAAGCCCTCCCTTTGTACTTCAGTATGAATATCACATTAGTCTCCTCCAGATCCTCATTTAGTCTCACTCCCTTGCTCTTTCACTCTTCTTCTCCCTTTCTATGAAATATGAGGACTGAACCTCAGCAAGAGCATGACACACAAGTCCTGTACCCAGTTCTCCTAGGTATCTCCTCTCTGCTCCATCCTCCATTTGTCCTCTAACAAACTTCATGCATTCACCTTCAGACCTCCAACCAGACTTGAGTCCGGAGAGCCTGGACTTAACAAAATGTATAAAAATGGTGGAAAAGAAAAAACTGGGTTTTAGAGAGGACAAGTAAATACAGGTCACTCGATCTTGTCTAAAGTAGTTACCATTCCAGATAATAAATTTGATGTTTTATCTGTTGAAACATGTGATGAGATCAAACCTAAGTCAAAACCCAAGATACAACCTGAGTATACCATACTCAAACAAGAGACATCACTAAAAGTAAAACATTGTAAAACACTGATCCTATCCAGAGTGGATAAGGATCAAAGAAAAGAAAGGGGTGTGAGTATAGACTTGACCCAAGGGAGGGGGCCAGGAGACACAGGCTCAAGTGAGTGAGGACCTAGGCAACTAGCCCTCAGACTTAAGGATGAAGGAATAGAAGTGTGGAAAGATGTATTCAGAGGCATGATATACCAGTTTTATAGTAATACCTGTGGACTTCTATCTACAAGATTTAATGAATCCAGGGCCAATTGGCACCCAGAAAGCATATAAACTAAAGTAATCCAGTCTGGATGAAACAAATCTGGTACCAGATGAATGCAATTCAGACTCAGATGAACTGGTGGATGATATGAAAAAGTTTGGATGAACAAAGAAATGAATAGAAGATGCAAAAGACCTACCCAGATAGACAATGGATGCTTTGAACAGATGCTTGAAACAGACAAAAAAGGGATACTTGCAACCATAGAAGGATTCAATTTCTACATCTGCAGAGGACTTGAATACTGACTGTCCCCAGTCAGTCATGTGACTGTGGGAAGCCATGGCTTGGCAAAGACAATAGTGCTGCAGGTGGACTGTGTGTCCACCTGAACATGTCTTGGACTCTGTAACTTCTCTCTCTCATCTCTCTCTCTCTATACTTGTATCTCACTAGTATGTCCAACCCCAATGAGATCCTCACATTTGCACAGCTGCTCCCAGATGATGACTGAAAACTATCACATGGAAATGCCTCAATGCAGCAAGTGAGTGGATACATGATGTGGCCAAGTCAATCCCTGATAACAAGGAGAAACTGGTGGAGGAGAAAAAGATGTAGGCTAAGGAGTGGGAAAATAGGATGTCCAACAGCTTGTGTCATAGCATTTGTAATCTGTAACTGATGGCCTCACAGTCAAACATGCTCGAGCAACTATATGAAGCCCACCAATCCAGAATCGAAGCAAGACTGGAAAATGGCATTGCCAAGCTGATCAAGGAGACAAATGCAACCACAGACCAGTGGAAGGCAGAGAAACTGGATCAGCAGGAATAGAGGGTGGAAGAGCCATAGACTCCAGAAGAAGTCAGACCCATCACAGTGCCTGCAGAGATGGATAAAACCCTAAAGGATCCAATTCCCAGGTAGAGATGGGCATGAAGAAGCACCTTCCTGTCATTGTCATTCTTCCATGGCCAACCAAGGTAAGTGACTAGTACATGTTGTGGTATCAATACTAATGAGTCAAATCAGTGACCATGGGTTATTGTAGACAAGGATGAAGACAACAAGAATGAAGACAACAAGCTGGTCCAGAAAAAGGTGACTATGGGTGGATTGTCCCTCAACCATGATGAACCATGTGCTGGATGTGCCAGAGTGAAGGTCAGCTGCTGGGGTCATGAAAGACAGACATGTGAGTGATGCCAAGATCTGAAGGCAAAGTGTGACAAGTCAAGTGGACAAGGAGAGAATGCAACAAAGGTAACAAAAACAAATGGGTCCAAGAACTGGAAGGGGAAAGGCAAGGCCCCAGGTAAGTTCATATGGAATCAATACCAGCTAGCTGACTGTATTCTAGAACCAGATATTCTTCCATGCCAAAACTGCATCCCAACACAGGTGATTGAAATATCCAATAGTGAGCTCAAAGAAAGGGACAAGAACAAATCAGAACTAACCAATGCAAAGTGGCACCCACACACAGGTAAAGTGGGTCTGAAGGTGCAGAAGATGAGTCTGAAGACCCTTGCCCTTCTTGAGCACACAAGCTCCTGCGAGCACAAGGACAGGTCCAAGAATCAGTCACTCAAATGCAAGGGTTGGTGGCTCAGGCACAAGAATTGGTAGCTATATTCAAGAAGATAATGGCAGAATTGGCTGTGGTCAAGGCAGTGATAGGTGGGTGGTGAGCAAAACAGTTGTTATAGATAGTTTGTGTCTTGTTTTGTGTCCAATCTGAGTCCAATCTGGTGAGGCCTGAACAACAAGGGAGAGAAAACGAGTAAGTAAACAAATGTAAGAATGCATGATAAATCAAAATAAGAAACCAGATGTGAGGTACCACCCAACTTGTCTTCATCAATCAACTCACTGTGTCTATGCCTGCTTGGATCCCAAATGTGCAGATACCAGATTGAAGAAATGAACTACTGGATAAAATGCACTGGTCTCAAAGTGTGATTGAAGATGAATATCTAAATAGTGTGAATACAAGACAAAGAGGACAGAATGATGGATGACTGTTTTTGGGTTGTTTTAATGAAGGAATATGATGAGTGACTAGGGTGATGGTATAAGAGTCTATTGTTTTTCTTTAGTGATATGTGCAAGATGATGCTGAAAACCAGGATGAAATAGATAGACACTATGTCATATCCACTCTGAACTCTGGTCCTCCAAATCCCTCACTTCTTCTCCAGTACTCCGTAACCCAGATTTCATCCCTCCATACTCAGACTTCATTCCTTCCTCTCAGACTTTCATAGTTACTATATTTAGTATTCCCCTTGTTCCCCTTTGACCCTTAGCAGGCACAGGCAATAGAGAAGGAGAGAGATCTGGCATGACAGATCTGATCAATGAAGGTTAATCTGGCAGGGCAGATGATGGTATGAATAAGGGCAATTGCCTGGATGCAACTGATGACAAAGATAAGGAAAGAGAATCATTAGTAGGTGTGGACAAGGAGGAAAGTATGATGATATCTGACATGGTGGATTTGAGTGATGGAGAGGGATCCAATATGGTGGATAATAATGTGAGTTGGGGCAATGGCCCAGATTGAGATGATGACAACAAGGGAATGGATTCTATATCTGACATGGCAGATGATGACACTGATTGGAACAATGACTCCAATTTAACTGATATGAAAGATGATGCTGAAAGAATGTCAGCAGAAACAGATGAGGAGGGGGATGAAATAGAGTTTGGCATAGCAGACAACAATTCAGATAGAGATAGGGGCAAAAACCTGGATGGAGATAATAATAAAGGAAAGGATAGGTGTGACAAGCCAAATATGACTGGTGTGGTTGATGTGAAAAGAGAAACATCAGCAAAAATGGATGAGGAAGGAATGGAAGTGGGATCTGACATGGCAACCTGCTTGAGCACTGAGATAATGGGTGGTGGTGATGTTGTAACCATGCGATCTCACTGAAAGGTCTGCAATACCTCTGCCAAATACTCCCCATATGCTATCTGCTCAGGGTCCTCTAGACACTCCAGATGATACTCTCATTTAACTAGACTGAACATATCCAGGTTGACATCCATGATGGCATCTCTAACTGAGATGGATACTGACAGAATTGGACACAATATCCATGGTGGCTGCATAACCAGTTTTGGGTGATGATATGGCTGTAGTGAAGTAGGCACAACCTGAGGAATGTCATTGCCACCAAGATGTCTAATAGTGGATAAATGGTGTCTGGATGTATATCCATCCTGACGACCTCCAGGCACTGTCAGACTCAAGTCTTGAGATCCTGTGGAAGCTCAGATATGAAAAACATGTCACAATCTATTTCAGACAGATAATAGCTGGACATGTGTGAATGGGCAATCTTGATGAATTATCAATGATACATCCCAATATCCTGTTGTGAATGGCTTGTTGCATTTACTGAGAACTGAACTGGACCATCAGCTGGACTAAACCATAACTCTAGAGAGAGGAAGCTGATGATGGAGCTACCCAGCAGAAAGAAGGAATGCCCATATTGTGAGCTAGCTGGAGCAGGAATTGCCAAAGAAGCTTCTTGAGGACAAGGGCAGATACTCTTAGCACACAGAGGAGAGCCTAATGAACAAGTGACTAAAGCTGGGGTTCCTGGCTTTAGGCCACTGACCTTATATATTGCTTAGGTCCACACACAGACCAAGCTGTACACTACTACACATGGTAATGACTGTAGATACAGTAAGTGTAATGATGGGAATGGAAGGACAGAGATTAAAGAGGTCAGGCTGCAAGAAGGCAAGCCCTGAGATCTAGATCGTAGTTCTAGGAGATAGGATCAGAGATCCAAGGATTGGGATTGACATCCAATATATACTAATGGAGATTAGATCAGATCAGGAGATCTAGGAGGTGGCAGGATTGCTATGGAGATCCAATGGAGATAAAGGGTCTAGGGTAGTCTAGGTTTTGCCATGTGGCAACCTTGAGGCTATGATGTCATAAATGACATCAGGATCTGGACTCATCATGTGACTGGTCATGTGATTGGCATCATAGAGGTCATGTGATGTAAGGAACATGAGGGTGGAAGGAATGTGGGTAAAAGAGTGTAGAGGGAAATAGTTAGATGCAAGGGGATTCGTAACATATCCTCTATGTGGGCCTTTGCATCCTGGATAATTCTTCTTAACTGCTGCTGCAAATGCATCCCAATCCAGGACTGGATCTAATACTTCCAGGAGATACTTCCAGAGCTCAGTGTCATTGAGTTTGGCATAGTAGATGGCAAGCTTAATCTTCTGCACATGGTTATATCCAAGGATGTCTCCAAGTGTGGAAATCATAAAGAAATCTGGATAGCTTTCATGGTCTGCTTGTGTTGAATTGAGGAGCTTCAGGAGTGTCATGGTGGGGTCAGATAAGGGTAGTCAGCATGCTGACATAATGATCCAAAAGTATGGATTGGATGGATGCTATAGGTGCTCTGGATAAATGAACCAGAAAAGAAATCAATGGCAGTGAAACAAATGATGATGAAATGGCTAACAAGGGACTTAGGCATAGGTGAGAAGTGAAAAGGATGAAATAAACAAAGTACAGAAAAAAAGGG